>BTHU01000006.1:89302550-89400050 GCA_036184795.1 Tokudaia tokunoshimensis
CCCCCTCCCCCCCCAGGAGAGATCACACACCCCTGCACAGGGCAGGAGCCTGCCAGCCTCCCTTTGGCGACCTCTGCTCCAGGAATCCACTAGGCTGAGCCTTTAGATGTGCAAGGGCCTCCCCAATATAAGATCACTTGGGGCAAAGCACATTAGGGCTCCAAAGTCACTCAGGAGCAGGCAGGCCCCAGAAATCGGTGCCAGGGGAATCCTGGTAATCCAGGGGGGGCAGAAATAGCTTTGCAGGCTCACAGGAGGTCCAACCAACAGCCAGTGGCAGCAGGACCAACTAACACCAGAGGTATCCAGATGGCAAAAGGCAAACGTAGGAATGTTACTAACAGTAATCAAAGTAATGTGGGACCATCCGAACCCAACTCTCCAACAGCAGCAAGTCCTGGATACCCCACCACACCCGAAAGACAAGATCTGGATTTAAAATCACTTCTCATGATGCTATTAGAGGATCACAAGAAGGACACAAATAAATCTCATAAAGAGTTACAGGAGACCATGAATCAACGGTTAGAAGCCCTTACAAAGGAAACACAAAAATCGCTTAGAGAAATGCGGGAGAACATGGATCAAAAGATGGAGGCGCACAAGGAGACAACACAAAAATCGCTTAACGAGATGAATCAACGGGTAGATGCACTCACAAAGGAATCACAAAATTTGCATAAAGAAATGCAGAAGAATATGGGTCAACAGACGGATGCCCATAAGGAGGCAACACAAAAATTGCTTAAAGAAATGAATCAACGGTTAGATGCCCTTACAAAGGAAACACGAGAACTGCTTAAAGAAATGCAGGAGACGATGGATCAACAGATGGAATCCCATGAGGAGGAAACACAAAAATCGCTCAGAGAAATGCAGGAGAACGTGGGTCATCAGGAAGAAATCCTGAAAGAGGTAATGCAAAAATACCTTAAAGAAATACAGGAAAATACAAACAAACAAGTGAAGGATCTCAGCAAATCCATCCAGGAACTAAAAAAGGAAGTAGAAACAACTAAGAAATCACAAAGGGAGACAACTTTGGAGATAGAAAACCTTGGGAAGAAATCAGGAGTCATAGATGCAAACATCAACAATAGAATACAAGAGATGGAAGAAAGAATCTCAGGTGCTGAAGATTCCATAGAAAGCATCGACTCAACAGTCAAAGAAAATGCAAAATGCAAAAAACGCGTAACCCAAAACATCCAGGAAATCCAGGACACAATGAGAAGACCAAACCTAAGGATTATAGGTATAGATGAGAGTGAAGATTTGCAACTTAAAGGGCCAGTAAACATCTTCAACAAAATTATGGAGGAAAACTTCCCTAACTTAAAGAGAGAGATGCCGATGAACATACAAGAAGCCTACAGAACTCCAAACAGACTGGACCAGAACAGAAATACCTCCCGTCACATAATAATCAAAACACCGAATGTTCTAAACAAAGAAAGAATACTAAATGCAGTAAGAGAAAAGGGCCAAGTAACATACAAAGGAAGACCTATCCGAATCACATCAGACTTCTCACCAGAGACTATGAAAGCCAGAAGATCCTGGGCAGATCTCATGCAGACACTAAGACAGCACAAATGCCAGCCTAGACTACTATACCCAGCAAAACTATCAATCACCATAGATGGAGAGACCAAGATATTCCATGATAAAACCCCCAAATTTTCACAATATCTTTCCACAAATCCAGCCTGCAACGGATAATAGGTGGAAAACCTCCAATACAGGGAGAGAAACAACACCCTGGAAAAAAATGAGATAATAACCTTCTTGAATCAAACCCAAAAGTAGATAACCACTCAAACATAAAGATAGCCGTCAAGAATGGCAGATGGCAATAATCACTATGCCTTAATCTCTCTTAATATCAATGGTCTCAATTCCCCAATTAAAAGACATAGACTAGCAGACTGGATACGTAAACAGGACCCAGCTTTTTGCTGCATGCAGGAAACGCACCTCAGTGTCAAAGACAAACACTACCTCAGAGTAAAAGGCTGGAAAAACAATTTTACAAGCAAATGGCCCCAAGAAAACGAGGTGGAGTAGCCATCCTAATATCGGATAAAATTGATTTTCCACCCAAAGTCATCAAAAAAGACACAGAAGGACACTACATACTGATCAAGGGAAAAATCCACCATCAAGAACTCTCAAATCCTGAATATCTATGCTCCAAATGCAAGGGCACCCTCATTCGTAAAAGAAACTTTACTAAAACCTCAAAGCACACATCGCACCGCACACAATAATAGTGGGTGACTTCAACACCCCGCTCTTCTGAAATGGATCGTTCAGGAAAGCAGAAACTAAACAGGGACACAGTGAATCAATTGAAGCCTTGGACCAAATGGAACTAACTGATATATATAGAACATTTCATCCTAGAGCTAAAGAATACACACTTCTTCTCAGCTCCTCATGGTACCTTCTCCAAAATTGACCATATAATTGGTCACAAATCAGACCTCAACAGATACAAGAAGATAGGAAATATCCCATGCCTCCTATCAGATCACTATGGAATAAGGGGTGGTCTTCAATGGCAACAAAAACAAAAGAAAACCCACGTACACATGAGAGGCTGAACAATGCTCTACTCAATGATACTTGGTCAAGGTGGAAATAAAGAAAGAAATCAAAGACTTTTTGAAAGTATAATGAAAATGAAGGCACAACATACCCTAACTTATGGGACACAATGAAAGCAGTGCTAAGAGGAAAATTCATAGCCCTGAGTGCCGCCAAAAGAAACGGGAGAGACAGCATACACTAACAGCTTAATTGGCACACCTGAAAGCCCTGGAACAAAAGAAGCAAATACACCAAAGAGGAGTAGAAGGCAGGAAATCATCAAAATCAGGGCTGAAATCAATCAAAGTAGAACAAATAAAAAACCATACAAAGAATTCAACAAAACGAGGAGTTGGTTCTTTTGAGAAAATCAACAAGATAGATAAGCCCTTAGCCAGACTAACCAGAGGGCACAGAGGATAGTATCCAAATTAATAAAATCAGAAACGAAAAGGGAGAGATAACAACAGAAACTGAGGAAATTCAAAAAATCATCAGATCTACTACAAAAACCTGTATTCAACACAACTAGAAAATCTTGAGGAAATGGACAATTTCCTTGACATGATCCCAAGTACCCAAAATTAAATCAGGATCAAATAGACCATCTAAACCGTCCTATAAGCCCTGAAGAAATAGAAGTTGTCATTGGGAAGTCTTCCAACCAAAAAAAGCACAGGTCCAGATGGTTTTAGTGCAGAATTCTATCAGACCTTCAAAGAAGACCTAACACCAATACTCTTCAAACTGTTCCACAAAATAGAAACAGAAGGAACACTACCCAAACTCGTTATTTGAAGCCACAATTCCACTAATACCAAAAGCACACCAAGCTCCGACAAAGAAAGAGAATCTCAGGCCAATCTCTCTTATGAATAATCGATGCAAAAATACTCAATAATAATTCTTGCCAAACCGAATCCAAGAACACATCAAAACGATCATTCACCACGATCAAGTAGGCTTCATCCCAGGGATGCTGGGATGGGTCAATATAAGGAAATCCATCAATGTAATCCACTACATAAACAATCTCAAAGAAAAAAACCACATGGTCATCTCATTAGATGCTGAGAAAGCATTTGACAAAATTCAGCATCCTTTCATGCTAAAGGTCTTGGAAAGATCAGGAATTCAAGGCCCATATCTAAACATAGTAAAAGCTAATTTACAGCAAACCAGTAGCCAGCATCAATCTAAACGGAGAGAAACTTGAAGCAATCCCACTAAAATCAGGGACTAGAAAAGGCTGCCCTCTCTCTCCATATCTTTTCAATATAGTACTTGAAGTTCTAGCTAGAGCAATTAGACAAGAAAAAGAGGTCAAAGGGATACAAATTGGAAAGGAAGAAGTCAAACTATCACTATTTGCAGACGATATGATAGTATACATAAGCGACCCAAAGAACTCCACCAGAGAACTCCTACAGCTGATAAACGACTTCAGCAAAGTGGCCGGATATAAAATCAACTCAAGCAAGTCAGAAGCCTTCCTATACTCAAAGGATAAGCAAGGCTGAGAAAGAAGTAAGAGAAATAATACCTTTACGATAGCCACAAACCATATTAAGTATCTTGGCGTGACGCTAACCAAACAAGTGAAAGATCTGTATGACAAGAACTTCAAGTCTCTGAAGAAAGAAATAGAAGAAGACCTCGGAAGATGGAAAAATCTGCCATGCTCATGGATTGGCATGATTAATATAGTAAAAATGAGCATCTTACCAAAAGTAATACACAGATTCAATGCAATCCCCATCAAAATCCCAACTCAATTCTTCATAGAGTTAGAAAGAGCAATTCAAAAATTCATCTGGAATAACAGAAAACCCAGAATAGCTAAAACTATTCTCAAGAGTAAAAGAACCTCTGGGGGAATCAGTATCCCGGACCTCAAGCTGTACTACAGAGCAATAGTGTTAAAAACTGCATGGTATTGGTACAGTAACAGACATGTAGATCAATGGAACAGAATTGAAGACCCAGCAATGAATCCACACTCCTATGGTCACTTGATCTTTGACAAAGGAGCTAAAACCATCCAGTGGAAAAAAGATAGCCTTTTCAACAAATGGTGCTGGCTCAGCTGAGAGGTCAACATGCAGAAGAATGCAAATTGACCCATCCTTATCTCCTTGCACTAAGCTCAATTCTAAGTGGATCAAAGATCTCCACATAAAACCAGGACACACTGAAACTAATAGAAGGGAAACTAGGGAAGAACCTTGAACATATGGGCACAGGGGGAGAATTTCCTGAACAGAACTCCAAATAGCTTATACTCTAAGATCAAGAATAGACAAATGGGACCTCATTAAATTAACAAAGTTTTTGCAAGGCAAAAGACACCGTCAAAAAGACAAAGCGGCAATCAACTAACTGGGAAATGATCTTTACCAACCTTACATCCGGACAGAGGGCTAATATCCAAGATATACAAAGAACTCAAGAAGTTAAACTCCAGAGAGGCAAGTAACCCTATTAAAAAATGGGGGTACAGAGCTCCACAAAGAGTTCTCACCTGAAGAATATCTAATGGCTGAGAAGCACCTAAAGAGATGTTCATCATCCTTAGTCATTAGGGAAATGCAAATCAAAACAACCCTGAGATTCCATCTCACACCAGTCAGGATGGCTAAGATCAAAAACACAGGAGACAGCAGTTGTTGGCGAGGATGTGGAGAAAGAGGAACACTCCTCACTGCTGGTGGAATTGCATGCTGGAACAACCACTCTGGAAAGCAGTCTGGCGGCTCCTCAGAAAACTGGGCATGGACACTTCCGGAGGATCCGGCTATACCACTCCTGGGCATATACCCAGAGACTTTACCTGCATGCAATAAGGACACATGCTCCACTATATTCATAGCAGCCTTATTTATAATAGCCAGAAGCTGGAAAGAAACCAGATGACCCTCAACGGGAGGAATGGATTCAGAAGATGTGGTATATTTACACAATGTAATACTACTATGCTATTAAAATCAATGATTTCAAGAAATTCCTAGGCAAATGGTCAGAACTTGAAAATTTCATCCTTAGTGAGGTAACCCAATCACTAAAGATCACACATGGTATGAATGTCACTGATAAGGGGATATTGACCCAGAATCTCAGAATACCCTAGACACAATCAGCATATCAATAGATTTCTAAAAAGATGGAAGGAGAGACCCCATGGTCCTGGAAAGACTGGATGTAGGGGAACGCCAGGACAGAGTAATGAGAGGGGGTTGAACGGAGAAAAGAGGGAGGGAAGGGGGCTTATGGGACTTTCGGGGAGGGAGGAAACGGGAAAGGGGAAGTGATTTGGAATGTAAATTAAATAAAAAATAAAATAAATAAAAAAAAAAAAAAAAAAAAAAAAAAAACTTTGTAATTTAATGAGGTCCCATTTGTCAATTCTTGATCTTAGAGCATAAGCTATTGGAGTTCTATTTGGGAAATTCTCCCCTGTGCCCATATGTTCAAGGTTCTTCCCTAGTTTCCTTTCTATTAGTTTCAGTGTGTCTGGTTTTATGTGGAGGTCCTTGATCTACTTGGACTTGAGCTTAGTGCAAGGAGATAAGAATGGGTCAATTTGCATTCTTCTGCATGTTGACCTCCAGTTGAACCAGCACCATTTGTTGAAAAGGCTATCCTTTTTTCCACAGGATAGTTTTAGCTCCTTTGTCAAAGATCAAGTGATCATAGGAATGTGGATTCATTTCTGGGTCTTCAGTTCTGTTCCATTGATCTACATGCCTGTCACTGTACCAATACTATGCAGTTTTTAACACTATTGCTCTGTAGTACAGCTTGAGGTCCAGAATACTGATTCACCCAGAGGTTCTTTCACTCTTGAGAATAGTTTTTAGCATATCCTGGGTTTTCTGTTATTCCAGAAGAATTTTTGAATTGCTCTTTCTAACTCTATGAAGAATTGAGTTGGGATTTTGATGGGGATTGCATTGAATCTATATATCTATTGCTTTAGGCAAGATAGTCATTTTACTGTATTAATCCTGCCAATCCATGAGCATGGCAGATATTTCCATCTTCTGAGGTCTTCTTCAATTTCTTTCTTCAGAGACTTGAAGTTCTTGTCATACAGATCTTTCACTTGTTTGGTTAGAGTCACACCAAGATACTTTATATGGTTTGTGGCTATTGTGAAGGGTATTATTTCTCTTACTTCTTTCTCAGCCTGCTTATCCTTTGAGTATATGAAGGCTACTGATTTGCTTGAGTTGATTTATATCCAGCCACTTTGCTGAAGTTGTTTATCAGCTGTAGGACTTCTCTGGTGGAGTTCTTTGGGTTGCTTAAGTATAGTATCATATCGTCTGCCAAATAGTGATAGTTTGACTTCTTCCATTCCAATTTGTATCCTTTGACCTCCTTTTGTTGTCTAATTGCTCTAGCTAGAACTTCAAGTACTATCATTGAAAAATATGGAGAGAGAGGGTGGCCTTATCTAGTGCCTGATTCTAGTGGGATTGCTTCAAGTTTCTCTCCATTTAGATTGATGCTGGCTACCGGTTTGCTGTAAATTGCTTTTACTATGTTTAGATATGGGCCTCCGAATTCTTGATCATTCCAAGACCATTTAGCATGAAAGGATGTTGAATTTTGTCAAATGCTTTCTCATCATCTAAGGAGATGACCATGTGGTTTTTTTCTTTGAGAGTGTTTATATAGTGGATTACATTGATGGATTTCCCTTATATTGAACCATCCCTGCATCCCTGGGATGAAGCCTACTTGATCGTGGTGAATGATCGCTTTGATGTGTTCTTGGATTCGGCTGGCAAGAATTTTATTGAGTATTTTTGCATCGGTATTCATAAGAGAGATTGGCCTGAGATTCTCTTTCTTTGATCGGATCTTTGTGTGCTTTTGGTTATTACGCGTATTGTGGCTTCATAGAACGAGTTGAGTAGTGTTCCTTCTGTTTCTATTTTGTAGAATAGTTTGAAGAGTATTGGTGTTAGGTCTTCTTTGAAGGTCTGATAGAATTCTGCACTAAAACCATCTGGACCTGTGCTTTTCTTGGTTGGAAGACTTTCAATGACGACTTCTATTTCTTCAGGGGTTATAGGAAGGTTTAGATGGTCTATTTGATCCTGATTTAATTTTGGCATAGACTAGCAGACTGGATGCGTAAACAGGACCCAGCATTTTGCTGCATGCAGGAAACGCACCTCAGTGTCAAAGACAAACACTACCTCAGAGTAAAAGGCTGGAAAACAATTTTACAAGCAAATGGTCCCAGGAAATGAGCCGGAGTAGCCATCCTAATATCAGATAAAATTGACTTTCAACCTAAAGTCATCAAAAAAGACACAGAAGGACACTACATACTGATCAAGGGAAACATCCACCAAGAAGAACTCTCAATTCTGAATATCTATGCTCCAAATGCAAGGGCACCCTCATTCGTAAAAGAAACTTTACTAAAGCTCAAAGCACACATCGCACCTCACACAATAATAGTGGGTGACTTCAAACACCCCCGCTCTCTGAAATGGATCATTCAGGAAAGCAGAAAACTAAACAGGGCCATCAGTGAATCTAATTGAAGCCTTGGACCAAATGGAACTAACAGATATATATAGGACATTTCATCCTGGAGCAAAGAATACACCTTCTTCTCAGCACCTCATGGTACCTTCTCCAAAATCGACCATATAATTGGTCACAAATCGGACCTCAACAGATATAAGAAGATAGAACTAATCCCATGCCTCCTATCAGATCACTATGGAATAAGGGTGGTCTTCAATGGCAACAAAAACAAAAGAAAACCCACATACACATGGAGGGCTGAACAATGCTCTACTCAATGATAACTTGGTCAAGGTGGAAATAAAGAAAGAAATCAAAGACTTTTTTAAAATTTAATGAAAATGAAGGCACAACATACCCTAATTTATGGACACAATGAAAGCAGTGCTAAGAGGAAAATTCATAGCCCTGAGTGCCGCCAAAAGAAACGGGAGACAGCACACACTTGCAGCTTAATGGCACACCTGAAAGCCCTGAACAAAAAGAAGCAAATACACCAAGAGAGAGTAGAAGGCAGGAAATCATCAAACTCAGGGCTGAAATCAATCAAGTAGAAACAAATAAAACCATACAAAAGAATCAAACAAAATGAGGGGTTGGTTCTTTGAGAAAATCAACAAGATAGATAAGCCCTTAGCCAGACTAGCCAGAGGGCACAGAGACAGTATCCAATTAATAAAATCAGAAACGAAAAGGGAGAGCTACCAACAGAAACTGAGGAAATTCAAAAAATTCATCAGATCGTACTACAAAAGCCTGTATTCAACACAACTAGAAAATCTCGAGGAAATGGACAATTTCCTTGACAGTTATATTAACTTTCAAATGTATAAACTTTAGTTTTAGTGTTTTCTATTTTAGTATGTTCATACATACATACATATTTATGATATATTTTCATCACTCTCTGTCTCATTCTCTGTCTACTCCCTTAGCACCATTCTCCATAAACTTCATGTGCTATGTCCTTTAAAAAATATTCATTGAGTCTATTAAGTTTTGTCACTATTATTTGGGAGTGTAAGAGATTCTTACTAAAGCAAGATTGTGCTCCCAGAGTCTATATTACTAAAGAAAACTGACTCTTCTTCTCACAACATCCAGTAATTGCAATAGCTCCTCAGCTGGGGTGGAACTCCCTGATCTTACTCTTCCAAGCTTGGATTCTTCTATTTAGCTTGATTTTCTTGGTCCTTGTAGATACAGTCCCAAGTATTATCGGTTCATATATGGACTGCCCTGTTGGTCTGGAAAACAGTTTTGCTGTAGTCACTCACCTCCCATTTGGGTCATACTTTGGGTCATATAATCGTTCAGCCTCCTCTTCTATGATCGATCTTTAAGCCTTGGAAGGAGTGGGTGTGTCCTAGATATCTCACTGGGAATGAGAACTCTATGATCTTTTATTCTCTGAACATTCAGCAATTGTGGGCTGTGTTAATTATCTATTACTACCTGAAAGAGCTATCATACATTTTGAAAGATGCCATAATCCATGAATACAGTGGTAAATCTTTAGAGGTTGGCTTAATACTATGACCATGTAGCAGAATAACAGTGACAGGCTCTTACCCTAGGGCCTGTGACCTACCTAGTTGGGAGTTCTTAGCCCCTTTAATGGTTCCAAGTATGGACCTCCATCTTGTAGAGTTTACAATCAAAGGAGTCTTCGCCAATATAAAGTTTTAGCAAGAACAAGGGCTGAAGATTATTGTGTGGTACCTCTTCTGAAAGGGACACCTGCATGACCTAGCTTCATTTGAATTGATAAATCTCTCAATAGCAACTAAAAATTGTTTGCAAATTAAAATTTTAAATGTAAAATATGAATATGAAATAATAGCTTGAGTATTTTAATTATAAATAGTTTACTACATAACAGATTTATGATCTTAACAATCATAATTTCTCATCTAAGCTAAAATTTGAATTCTTAATATTTAATCCGTTATCAATTATATCTGTATTTGAGTGCCATTTTGTCTAATAACAATCTATCTCATTGTTCTGCAAGCTCAAAGTCAAGAGCCCTTTTAATCTTGTCTTCCCTAGCATGTTTTTCATTCTAAATTTAAATAGTTACTGAATGTTATTTGAATAAATAACTTATATACATGTGAAAGAGATTCATGGGATAGACTTTTACATGACATGTTATTGAATATTAAATAATTTCTGTTATGATAATATTACAACAGGGTTGCTATAATTTGATTTACTATCCGGAGCCAGATGTGGCAATGTTTCCCTCTAATCTCAGAACTTTGGAGACTATATGATAGGGAAATTTTGAGTTTAAGTCTACTCTATACTACATAACAAGGCCTCATTTCAAAACAGCAACAAACTCAATAAAGAATAAGAAAGGAGATAAGAAAGATAATTTGAGACTGTCATTATCTCTCTTGAAATCTATATGTAGTTTTAGTTTTACATACTCTTTCTAAACTATTAAAGTGTATAAAACTCGGTCTTTCATTCCCCTCTATCTCTCTAATTGTATTACATGCATGGTATGTTTTAGATAACAACCTTGTACACATCCTGACCTTCCTTTACACCCATAATAACACACAATTATTCTTGAATTTATGTTGTTCTTCTCTTGGTTATATTTATTTGAATCTCTCTTTCTCAGCCTTTGTCATGGGCAATCTTTGTCCTCATACCATTCACATTCTTGCCTTATGTTTTTCCTTTACAAGATACTTATACATTTTTCTACTAATTAAAATAATTTGATATTTAATTAAATTCTTAAAGCTCAAAGTCAACTTCTAGAGTGAATCTAGAAACAAAACTTATACTGAGATACCCTTTCTATTTTACCATTTTCTAGACCTATGTGATTTTAGGAATTATCCTTGCTCTTGTTTAATGAATGTGTCTGTTACAGGCCATTATTAGAGTTTACCTGAGATTTATCTGGAATTCAAATCCACCTGCTATATCTAAATCATTTTTTAAAATGAGCATACATTCACAATGTTCACATCTATCAAAATATAACATTGTATCCCATAGACACATGAAATTATGGATTATTTAAAGAAAAAGAAATCAAATGAACATTTGTTAAATTTGTTTGGCAACGTAGCAGTTGAATGGTGTCTAAATTCACATTTCTGGTTTAGTGAAATGAACAAGAATAGTTATCCCTTACCCTGAGGCATCTGGTGGGGTAGGAGGTTTGTCATCAGTTATCATTACTGTTTATCATCCATATGATGGGCAGCACGCCTCATTTCATGAATCAGGTTGTGTGAAAGAGGGAAAAGCCTAGGGTAGCAGATGCTATGATGTGCTTTTTGAATGATCCAGTGGTTAATAATATTTTAATTCTTATTTAATGATGGAAGTAAATAAAAATCTAATCAATATAATAGAAGTTGTCACCTGCTGGAAAAATACTCCAATTTGTGTCCTCTTCCATTACTACTCTGGAGGCATAGCTCTGATTGCTTTTCTCTGTGATGCTGTTTAGCTACAACTGAATTAACATTTTCCCATTTGCCTTGTAAGATATTTTAGATATTTTGTATAACTTCATACTCAGCAGAGGAATCTTGTGGAAGATAAGTTTGTGTGTGTTTGTAAGTGAAATACTTATCAGAATTAATGTCTGAAATTTTTCTGAACATTGTATGAAAAGCTTAATATAACCATTTATTTTTTGTTGAAAGAGGCCTTTATTAAGACTTAATTCATGCATTGTACAATTCACCATTTAATGTTTTTAACTTAGCAGCTTTCAATTTATTCATTTTAACTACTTCTAAAGTAAGAGGACCAATGTTTTCTGCTATTGTTTTCAAATAATAATTTCTGAAATACCTCAGTTAATGAATTTAAAAAAGTTATTGCTGCCCTTAAATGTCTTACTATTAAGTCACAGAGAAAAATTGTATTCCATGAAAATTCTAGTAATAAAATTCAACCATAGTAAAATCTTGGGCAAAAATAATATCTTGAAATACCAAACTTTTTAACTTTATAAGAAGTAATAAAATATTTTCTAGAAGTAATCTCTTATAAGCAAGACCTGTCAATAAAAAGGGCCTTTGCCCAATGAGCTGAGGCAGGAAATAGGAGGTGGAAAGGAAGTTGGCAGGAAGAGAGGCATGGGAGATACAGGCTAAACACTGAGGAGACACACATAAACCAGCAGGTAGCTGAACTCAGGATAGAAAAAAAGAGGAGATATGCACAGGGCATTGAAATGCATGAACCTTACGAGAGGTACTCGGCAGACAGAATAGTTTGATATTTTACAAGCTAATTGGTGAGTGAGCCAAAGCTTCTGCCCTAGGCATTTATTAATAAATAATTAGTCTCAGAGTTGTCCTTTCCCCGAGCAGGGGCTAGGAGGAAAAAACCTGATTTTTTTTTTTACAACATTTAGCTTCTAGCTACTTGAAATCTAGATACTGTAGAATATTCCTCTTTCCTTTGTGTAAACTGAACACAAGTTACACAAGTTACAAGTTTAATGAGTCAATACCTTTCCACTGTGAACGTTTTGTTCTTGGGTTCTTTTTATTCAGACTTTTTTAATGATGTGTTGATACATGCACACAGATAGACAGACAGACAGACAGACAGACACACACACACACACACACACACACACACACACACGAGAGGGGGGGGAAGGGGGAGGGGGAGGGAGAGGGAGAGGGAAAGAGAAACAATTTTTACTGACTTGATAGTAGCTTTGGGTTCCTCAGTGGAACTCACCAGCCCCTAGTTATCTTGGAAGCTTCAACAAAGTACTATAGAACCGGGAGCTCACACAATAAGGTATTTATTTAGGCACGATTCTAAGATCCCATTCTGGTTTCATTTTGGGACATGGGAGCATAGTTTCTCTTGCCTGTTAAAGGCCCTAATTTCACTGTGACCACACATCACAGACAGGAAGAAGCAAGCTGAAGCCCCTTTTGTTAAGGACAGTCAAACTATGAGTGAGAAGCACTCTTAGGGTGTCTGTTAAACTATAATTCTTCCCTGACTCCAAATAGTCACAATTGGAGTTGGAACTTTAAATATATAAATTTCTTCTGAGGAAAAGCAGGGGTATAAATCTGTCTTTTGACAGCATTTTAAGGTTTATTTTCTGATTACGTATTTTGAGCTTAAAATCATTTCCCCTCCTCTCCCAATACTCCTCTCCCCCTTCCCTTCCCTCTTTCTCTCCCTTTCCTCTTCTTTTGCCCTTACATCTTTCTTCCATCTGTCTTCACCTCAATTCCCATCTACTTATTCAATAGACCACTACTGACGGTCTCCATATGCTATGTATGCTGATTAGAATTTTGTATAAAGTGAAGAGGATGAAGACACTTCTAGAGTGTTTTGTATGGACAATTTCTATTTTTAGCACATGAAAGTTGTAACTTGTCTGGGCTAGTCTATCTTTTATCTTCATCTGACTTTGAGGTGGACTTTACATTGGTGACCTATTACAACTTTTTGATGGACTATCAGAGTAATTGTCAAAAAAAATGGGAAAAGGAAAGCATTTAGTATGGATTTTATAAATTGGAGAAAAACTCAATTTTTCTCAAATTATTAACAAATTAAAATGATCTGAGCATATTCAAGAAGAAAATGCTGCATAGATTATTTTCTTATTTTTTCAGCTATGAAGGATTTAGAAAAGATAGCAAACGCCTGCAACCAAATAAATTCATATGTTATTTTTCCCAATTAAAGTGCAATCACTTTATAATACAAACTACTGCAATAATTTGTATTTTCAACATGACAGAATCTAGAATTGATGCAGGGAATATTGGAGGTTCTGTCTTGGGGTTCTTAGCCTCATTAATAAAATAATTGGAGAATGGACTCTAACCGAAGTTCAAGGATGATTTCAATAGCATTTCAAAGAGAAAAAAAATCTCCAAGCAGGCAATCTGTACACTGCAAAAGCTTTCCAGAGGAGAAAAGTGATAAGAGAAAGAAAAGAGGCCATGCCATGTACACGGCCACACAGCACTGTAGTGGGCTGACTTACAACTACATAGCTACATAGCACTGTGGTCCTGTAAGCTACTGCACTGCAGGAAAAGATGCTGAGAAGGAAAAGGCAGTATCTCATTTAAGGACTAATTATTTTGCCCATCTCTGTACCTTAGCTTAATGTGAGCTGGCTTCCCTAGGGTGATCTATTGGTCTAACTGAATGACTCCAAACAACTGGAATGTAAGTCTCCCCCTCAGCTAAGGAATCTTTTCTTGATGAGGAGGCTTCTTTTTCTTTCTTCTCTTTTCTTTTTTTTCTTTTTTAACTGGTACATCTCTCACTCCAAGAAAGTGCCCTAAAATTATTTTACAAACCAGATTATTTTACAAATCAGATCCCCTGTACACTTTTTGGCATTTATGGCTTCTAGCAAAGAAGAGATTGTTAAGAGACTCAAAGACATTTTTGACTTTTAAGTCAAGAAAGAAACAGTTTACTTTTCTAGGGGAATCTTCTTTTCCCCCAAATAGTCTACCGACTTCTCATTTGAATTACCCAGAAGAAAAGCATCTGGACACACCTGTGAGTGATCAGTTGCTTTGGTCAAGTCTCTGGACAAACTGGTGGAGGATTGCCTTGATTACCTTAATCGACGTAGAAAGATTCATCTTGATTGTGGTTGAATCATTCCTAGGGCAGGGACATCATCCTAGATCATATAAATGGAGAAAAGAAAACTGAGCAGAAGCAAATATTAGTTTCTCTGTTTCTTGACCGTGGATGTAAGGTGAGCATCTGATTAAAGTATTTCCTGCTTCACTGACCCACCATGATAGACTTTGTCTTAAAATGTGAGCCAGAATAACACCTTTTCCTTAAGTTGTCTTCATCGGGGATTTTTATCATAGCAAAGGGAAAGAAGCTCCTTCTAGTGGTTGAGTATGAAGGTTGCATACCACCAGTTATGTAGGTGAGGATATACCCATCTCACACATCACTAGTCTGGGTTAAAACTATCTGTAGTGCTAGTTCTGCCATAGTGACTCAGAGCAGTGCTGAAACTAGCTTTGTGGGGGCACTGCTGCATTCACATGCACACATCATGCCATGCATCCCATAGGCATATAAAAAAAATAGGACAGAAGGTCCACAAACATCTTGCATACAATGTATTCTGATGTTTCTTCTTCAATCAGTTTTGCTTTTAGTAGGTCACTGTTATCCATTAGATGTATTGCATGACTCATGAATGAGAAGAAAGGTGTGACCGATACTTAATTCAGTCAATTATGCTGAACCTGCATTGTTGGATACCCAAAGTTTCGTTCGGTTTTTTTAAAGTGTCAGACTTTTGGCGGGCTATGCCCCTTTTTCCACTTTGATTATTCATGATAGGCAGTTATGTCCTCTTAGATCAGTAGCTAAAGAGCAATTACATGCTCAAAAGCTGCACTCACTAAATTCTTAGAACTCTAAGTCTAGAGAGAATGGTATAATGACTGATGGATGAAGTTTTCTCAGACTGTTGATCTCAGATGCTGTGTCAGGATGACCAGGCTATTACAGCATCATCTGTTGTCTGCATCTTATGACTCTGCAGCTTCTGGGCATCCATTGATCAACGTTTTGGTTTTGTTTTTTTTTTTTTCTGAGCTTATTCTAGCAAATGTATATAACGTTTATTTTGCTTTGGTTTGGCATCATATACTTACCTCATGTAATAATCCTGGAATGATAGAGCCTGGAACTCGGGTTCTATTCTTGACTCAGCCATTTAAAGGAGATTGTTTATTCGATTGGCATCATCTGAGCTCTACACTGTCCTCTGAGTGGTGGAGAGGGAATGGTGGGTAAAGGACAAGCTGAAAGCAGAATAATTAATATGGATATACTACATGACAGATATAATCTAAAAAATACCACATACATAGTTGCCAACTGAAATTAACAATATTATTTGAAGAATAAAGGTCCAAGAGATATTTATTTCATGTGTGTGTGTGTGTTTCTAGGATAAATAGCTCTTTGAATTAATGCAGTTGTCTTCACTTTGTCTCGTTGAGTTAGACCAGGTTTTAATATGTAGATTAAATGCACTATTGATAAATGTGTAGAAACTTCCATTTCGATCATAATGAACAATAAAATGAATTGATGTTTTTAGTAATGGTATTAAGGAGTTCCAAAGCATTTGTTGCTATGACTAATGTCATTTCTGTGATCCATGTCTATCAATATATTTTCACATCTGGTTTTGTATAGTGTGAATATTGTTGATGAACCAGTTTTTTATGAAATTGCTACCTATTCTTTATAAGTAGCTCAGAAAGGCGATAAGAAAACCAAAGCATAAACAGAAATATTTTTAAATGGAAAAGTGTCTACTGCCAAGACTGATGGTCCAAATTTAATCCCTGGGATCTACACGGTATGAGAGCCAGCTTCCAAAGGTTGTCCTCTGATATGCCCTCTGCACTAAATAAATGAAAATTGTTTAAAGAAAAAAATTAAGTCTCTATCAGATATAAATCACTACCATTAACATGTCACAATGTTAACATTTTTATATGTATGTATGTATGCATGATGGATGGATGGATGGAAGTATGTATTTGTGCTGCCATTGTGTGGCTGTGGAAGTCAGAGGACAATTTGTGAAAGTTCCTTCTGCCATGTGGGTTTTGAAAATCCAACTCAGGTCTTCAGGCATGGTGTCTTGTCACATAGAGCTATCTTACCCTATAATGGTAACTTTTATAAAGTTTCCTAAGCTGAAAAGTAATCAAAGATAATCTTACACAACATTATATCACCATGCTATTTTTTTAACAAAAATATATTCACCTACTAGAATAATTTGGTATGGGCTGGAGAGATGGTTCAGTGGTTAAGAACATCTACTGCTCTTCCAGAGGTCCTGAGTTCCATTCTCAGCAACCACATGGTGGCTCACAACCATCTGTAATGGGATCTGATGCCCTCTTACAGTGTGTCTGAAGAGAGCTACAGTGTACTCATATACATAAAATAAATAAATAAATCTAAAAAACTATTAAAAAAAGAAAATTATGTCTGTTTTTTAAAAAATAATAATTCAGTAAAATTACTGTATGATGATGATATTGTTAAAAATTGGTGATTTTGATTTTGCAACAATGTAAACTCATTAGCCTAAAATTTTTCAGGAATATTCAAAACAATAAAATTATTTGTTAACATAAAATAAACAGATGGGCCTCAATAATTATAAGAATATTCACTATTACTTATTATAGCAACAAATTGGGAAAGTAGCATTCCATTTTGTATGCCCAAGATAGAATATAACAAAATAAACTTTTCAGTCATTACATGTACTACTGTAGTCTTGCCAATGGTAAATGAACATCATTAGTGACATAAAATATCATTCATTATCAATAAATCTTTTCTTCTCCATTACCACAGCCAGCTTCTATGCCACTGGCATCCCATCTCACTTTGTCACATTAACAACCTTTGTCATGTCCTTTATCTTTTATAAACTCATATATTAATATACCACAGAATAGTTTATTCTACTTATTGTTGGATGACCAGTAGTATCACTAGGAAGAAATCATGGCTGTAACTGTATGATGGGCACCTATTTTCCTAGGTTGTTTTAACAATTATTGGACATTTTTCCATATAAATATCCATATTGAAATATCTACATAAATGAAATAATTAATAAAATTTAGATAAGATTATACCTTGAAATTCATGAAAGTGTATAACTTATCACCTTTTATCTCACCTACAACTTTTAGGGCCTTAGAATATTCTCAATGCTTTGGACACAGCTTAGTGCTTAGCATGTGCAAGGCCTTGAGTTTAATCTCTTAATACCAAACACACACACCGCACACACACACACACACACACACACAAACTGCTTAAGTTTCCCAATTTTGATGAATCATTAAAGTATTTGTTCTACTACAGTGTATTTTGATCATTGATATATATGTATATTTGCAGAGATGACTATATAGAAATTCTACAACCATAAGACAATGAAGGTCTTTCAAGTCATCAGAATGCATACTGCACTGCATTTTCATTGGCTTATAAAAATATTTTATATGTGCACAATAGCATTTTGAGTAGATAAATATGTTTGCCCTTTATGAAGTCATTTAGTTTAGGTAATTTTATTTTCTTCTCCCCTTAAACCATGAATTTCATTGATGCATATTTTGTGATGTGGGGAAATTGTTAGCCATATGACAAACCCTGGCACAAATGGTAAGAACATCTACCTCTGTCTATTACTATCTAATATAAGGAATAATGCCCTCTGTGTACAAGAGGTTGTACACTTTGAAGATGTCCCTCAAAATGCTTACTTTGGACATTTGTAAATATTGACAACTAAAAGCATGTAGTACTCTTGTTTTTCCCAACAAGCAATATAATTTTAGGTATTGCTTAGAGGTTTGCATTCCTCTTTAGAATATGAATGTCACTCATTTGAATTTGCACTTTATGAATTTAGCTACATATACTATGTTTAATTTATTTAACAGCTCACTTCATGTAGAGTCATCCTGGAGACCATCACAGCTGTTTGGATAGTGATGAGTTTAATATTTATTTATTTTTGGATGTGGAGATAAAGTAATTAGATAAAAGATGATCTAAAATTGTCTGAGCTTAGAATGTTAGGTTGTTTTGTTTTTGTTGTTGTTGTTTTGTTTTGTTTTGTTTTGTTGTGGGCTGAATAATTCTTCCCTGGATGTTTTAGCAATAGTCAGAAGATCTTACATAATGGAGAACTAAATGCAGATAATACTAATTGGAGATGGAGAGAAATGATGACTGAAGAGAGAAAACCACTTATAACATCAGATGATTCTGTAGCATGCAGATTGCATTTGATGTTCCCATTAATAATATGTTTACGGAATACTCATTTGCTCTCAGTAAATGGTGGTACATACAACACTTTTGTAGATGATTTGTGGGACATGCAGGAGGTGTGCTGCTGTTCCTACTGAACCAATACCACTTTAACTAGGTATTCAGCAAAATATTTAAATCACAAACACAAAGTGAACATAACAGAACAGTCAACATTTGTTTTAATTATATAGTATTGGAGTGTTCTCTTGATATTTTTCTGCAGAGGCATCACAAAAAAAAAAAAAACCCACAATCCAGTACTTAAAAGTATGTAGTTGAGTTGTGAGCATTCAGTCTTGCTATGCTTATAAAGTAATAAAACATTTGTATGGAATTTAATCTCATTCTATTCCTTTTGTGATTCTGTGTTTGGAAAGTCACTGTCAGTTGAGTTTAGGCTGTCTTCTGCAGTGTCAGAAAAATTGATCATGTTTACTTCTACACATTGTGCATTACATGGTGTTGCTATATTAATAATACCAATGAAGGGGAGAAAGGGGCTTTTAACTTTCACCCTTTGCCCAGTAAATCACACACAAACATAGCTTGCATATGGCTTCTCATTGAACTCTGCCATTTTATGTCTTTTATCCTGGAGATTTATCACTTTATGTGGACTCCGGCAATTCAGAGTCTGAACTATTTACTCTGGGGTGTATAGGTTTTAATGTCTCAGCCAGATTCTGTGAAAAAATCAGAGGTTCAAGATGCTTGCATGTGTGCAGAATCGGCCACGTGTGCATTTAAATGAGTCATTCCCTGGTATGGGAACTCTTTCTACACTTGCCTTTGAACTTCGTTTCATTTCTAAATGATTGTCTTAGTTATTGGCTTTTTAAGTGGGTTGTTCTATCTTCCTCAAGCTCAAAACTTACTGTAGGTCCTGACTTAGTTCTATTTTCAGATTTTTCTATAGGTAGATCCAGGGGGAAAAAAATCCAGCTGTAGCTAAGAATTGAGTAAAGTCAACTAAATATTCTATGGAAATGACTATGCGATAGAAAATGCTTACTTGACTTAGGCTTCCACATCCCAGTCCATCATCAAAGGGAGTCAGGAATAGATCTCAGGACAGGAACCTAGAGGCAGGAACAGTAGCAACAACTATGGAAGAACTTTGCTTACTGACATGCTTCTAAAGGTTTCCTCATCCTGCTTTCTTAACTACCCCAGGACTTATATGCACAGGACTGGCATCACTCACAATAGGCTAGGATCTCCTACATCAATCACTAATTAGGAAAATATCCCACAGGCTTTCCTAAAGGCCAATCATATGGAGGCATTTTTCTCAATTGTTGGTACACCTCTGATATATCTAGGTTTGTGTTATGTTGATAAAAACCTAGTCAGCACCTTGTGCTAACACTCTTTATATATGCCTTGCACTTAAAATCTTGCTGATAAGACCTTGGGTGCGAACTCCGCAACCAGTCCCTCAACACCCAGAGGAAGCTCCACTCTCAGGCTCTCTAATGCACCTAGGATCTTAGCATCAGAAGTGAGGGGGACCCAACATCTGTTCCAACACCACTTGGAGTAACTGGGACCAGCAGGATCCAGGGATCCAGGAACTCCGCCCAACCAGGGGCATGGGTTCCTTCTAGTCTGAGCCAGTGCCCTGAGCCCTTGGGCACAAACTCCACAGCCAATCCCATAACACCCAGAGGAAGCTCCACTCCCAGGCACACTAACATGCACAGGATCCTGGGATCTCAGGATCCCAGGAGCTTGGTCAAACCAGGATCTCAGGGTCCCAGAGGAAGCTTGACTCCCAGGAGCTCTGACACACCGAAGATCTCAGGATTCCAGGATGCAAGAATCACTGGATCACAGAGACAGTTGGACTCTGAGGAGTTCCAACACAACTAGGATCACAGGAAGGACAGGCTCCAGTCAGATATAGCAACAGCGACAGGTAGCACTAGCGACAATCAGAAGGCGGGAGGTAAGCAAAACAACATAAGCAACAGAAACCAAGGTTCCTTGGCATCATAAAAACCGAATTCTGCTACCATAGCAAGTCCTGGATACACCATCACACAGGAAAAGCAAGATTCAGATCTAAAATAACTTCTCATGATGATGATAGAGAACTTTAAGAACCCAAATAAGTCCCTTAAAGAAATACAGGAGAACACAGGTAAACAGGTAGAAGCCCTTAAAGAATAAACAAAAATCCCTTAAAGAATTACAGAAAAACATAATCAAACAGGTGAAGGAAATGAACAAAACCATCCAGAATCTAAAAATGAAAATAGAAAAAATAAAAAAAATCACAAAGGGAGACAACCCTGAAGTTAGAAAACCTAGGAAAGAGATCAGGAGTCATAGATGCAAGCGTCAACAACAGAAAACAAGAGACAAAATAGAGAATCTCAGGTGCAGAAGATACCATAGAAAACATTGACACAACAGTCAAAGAAAAGTCAAAAGGCAAAAAGCTCCACAAAATATCCAGGAAATCCAGGACACAATGAGAAGAAGAAACCTAAAGATAATAGGTATAGAAGAGAGCAAAGATTCCCAACTTAAAGGACCAGAAAATATCTTCAACAAAATAAATTATACAAGAAAACTTCTCTAGCCTAAAGAAAGAGATGCCCATGATCATACAAGAAGCCTACAGAACTCCAAATAGACTGGACCAGTAAAGAAATTCCTCCCGTCACTTAATAATCAAAACACCACATGCACTAAAGAAAGAATATTAAAAACAGTAAGGGAAAAAGGTCAAGTAACATATAAAGGCAGACCTATCAGAATTAAACCAGACTTCTCACCAGAGACCATGAAAGCTAGAAGATCCTGGGCAGATTTCATACAAACCCTAAGAGAACACAAATGCCAGCCCAGGCTACTATACCCAGCAAAACTCTCAATTACCATAAATGGAAAACAATAAGAGATTCCATGACAAAAACCAAATTTACACAATATCTTTCCAGAAATCCAGCCCTACCAAGGATCATAGGTGGAAAACACCAACACAAGGACAACACAGATGAGAGCTACTCCAAAGAACCCTTTCTAAACAGTTCCATTTCCCCCAGATCCTTTCTTTTCCACTGCATCTGGAAGGTGATGGACTAAAAGGGGGAGGGTTAAAGCATTTAAGACCCATCATTAAAAATAGACTGAAAAAAAAATCCTAAACTTGAGAAAAAAATTATTAACTTCAAGGTAAATAGTGCATAGCTTTTGTTAGTAAGTCTGACGCCATCTATAATATTTCAAAGCTAATAAACATTAAAGAGAAGGAGACATATTAGGAAAGCTTAACAATTGTCATATCTATTTATCAGTCTTGACAAACGTCTTTATCAAATGTTAATAAGAATCCAGAAGGCTGGAAGCGATGTGTAAAGTTAGCTGGTAGATCAAGACTTGGGTGCTTGATTACTTCTTAATTCTTCATTGTCCTATTTTGGTACATTAATGTAATATTTGTGAAATTTTTCAGCTAATACCAGAAACATGAAAAAAGATAAAACTTATTATGCTTTCTCAAGTAGTTGAAACTCAATTTATAAATGACAGGAGTTCACATCAAACTAGAATGAAGGAAAAAGGAAATAAATGAAGGAAAAAGGAAATAAATGAAGGAAAAAGGAAATAAATGAAGGAAAAAGGAAATAACTGACACTTGAACCTGGGCTAGAGCTGCAATCCAGTCTGCTTGCTTTGTTATCATCTGACTTCAAAACTGCTTTCCTGTTGATGAAACTCACTCCCTGGGTTCTCATCAAAACAATTCCTTATCCAATGCAAAATGTTCAATCCTGAAAACATATACCTATAAGTGACATTATATAGACTGAACAGATTGTACAAGTGTGTGTGTGTGTGTGTGTGTGTGTCTGTCTGTCTGTCTGTCCATGTGTCTATGTATAACAATTACAGAAAAAGAGGAAAAGAATTTAAAAGAGTGGGCATATATATACACAAATATATATGAGAGTTTGGATGGAGGAAATGGAAGGGGAAATTATGTAATTATATTGTGAACTCAAAAAAATAAAATAAAGTTAAAAGGAGGATAAGGTCATCACAAACTCACCAGACCTAGAATAAAGGGAGACAATTCCCACCCCACCCCATTCAAAACAAAATTGGGAGTTGGAGGAAAGAAGGGAAAATGTAGAGGAAAAAAAAAACATAGAGAGTGGAAAAGTCTCACTGTGCTGTTCTAATTTTAAATAAAAATCAATTCTTACATGAGTCACCTAAGCATGTATCAGCTGTAGAAGTTTGGAGGGATGGGGTCGCCATCCCACAAGCGAAAACTCTGACCCAGAATTGTTTCTGTCTAGAAGAACCACAGGGACAAAATGGAGAAAAGACTGATGGAACAGAAGTCCAAATTGGGATCCATCTCAAGGGGAGGCTCCAAGTTCTGACACTATTACTGATGTGCTTACAGACAGGATCCTAGCATGACTGTCTTCTGAGAGGTCCAGCAAGCAGCTGATTGAGACAGAAACAGATACTTACACCCAATCCATGGACTGAAGTCGGGGACCCCTGTGGTTGAATTAGAGAAAGGCTGGAAGAAGCTGAGGAGGACAACTACCCCATAGGAAGACCAGCAGTCTCAACTAACCCAGACCCCTGAGATCTCTTGAACACTGAGACACCAACCAGGCAGCATATAAAAGTTGGACTGAAGCCCCCAACACATATATAGCAGAAGACTGCCTAGTCTGGTCTCAGTGAGAGAAGATACCCCTAACCCTAGAAACTTGAGGCTCTAGGGAGTGAGGAAGCCTGATGGGGGGAGGGGCCTGGGGAGGGGACATCTTCTTGGAGACAGAGGGGAGGGGGAATGGGATGAGGAACTGTGAAAAGGCAGACCAGGAGGAGATTAAGGACTGAATCGAAAAAAATATAAAAGTAATTTTTTTAAAAAGTTACGGAGACAGGAATACTTCAACTCACATTTTATCTGAGCCAAAAGTTCCTTTGTCTTTGAAAAGGAATAATCTCATAATTGTACACATCTGTTTTGCATTTAAGAATTTAATTTGTTTGAATCTGATTTTTAATACTTGGTTTAAGAGAGCAGTTATATGTATTTGCTTTCCACCAGAGCAAAAAAAAAACAAAAACAAAAAACACAACCTCATATTTGTTTGAGTCTGTTGTTATAGGAGATAAATCTTTACTTCTTCTTGGGTTATCAGTCAGATATGAAGTTCTCTGAGATAGCTTCTAAAGTGAAAACATGATACATGCGGGTGCTGGGTGAAGGTGGCTTTACCTACTAACTGCCGTGTTGCAGTTTCATTGCTTTGCACTGGTCATTCTGTTTGTTTGCTTTTTAGTAAAGCAAATACAAAAAAAAAGTAAAAAATGAATAATTTAATGAGCTATTTTTAAACATAATTACGACTTAGTTATAAAATAAAACAAAGCAAACCCCTGCTATAATTCATTACAATAAGAAGTCTCTTGTTTCCTAAAACTTAACCACTATCCTCATACTATATTAATGGTTTTTTCATTTGTTTGTTTTGTTTTTTCTGGGTTTTTTTTTTTGTACCTTTTTCAGTCTGTCTTAGTCTGGGAGTTATTCCTTCAGCCCTTTATTTTACATATGGCTTATTTGTTGAAGAAACCATTGCAGCTGGGCATGGTGGCACACAGCATCGATCCCAGTATTAGGTACAATATGTCAGGAGAACCAGACCAGAAACTGAATGCTAACATGAACTACATAGTTGTCTTAGCTACTTTTCTATTGCTGTTATAAAACACCATGATGAAGGCAACTTAAAAAAAAAAGAATTTAATTTGGCTTAAAGGATCAGAATTTAATAGTCCATGATGGTACAGCAAAGAAAGAGCTGAGAGCTCACATCTAGTTCTACAACCATGAGGGGCTGTGTGTGTGTGTGTGTGTGTGTGTGTGTGTGTGTGTGTGTGTGTGTGTGAGAGAGAGAGAGAGAGAGAGAGAGAGAGAGAGAGAGAGAGAGAGAGAGAATGAATACTGGGAATCAATCACATGAGTCTTTTAAAATCTCAAAGCCCTCACCTCCAGTGACACATCTCCTTCAACAAAACTATACTTCTTAATCCTTCTCAAACAGTCTGGAGACTAAGTATTTAAATCTATGAGGCTATGGGGGCCATTCTCATTCATAACACCACATAGTGAAACTTATCTCACAAACCAGAATCAGAGGATAAGGAGTCCAGTATATCTGAGCTGTGAGATATTCCACCAGGTTCCCATTTCATTTCAATTTGTTGAATCTATTCATTTGTTTCTCACAAGGTTTGTGTGCCCTACTAATAATTCTTTTCTGTATGAACTACCTAGAGTAAATTTAAGTACATGAAATTAAAGATCTAGTTACAAAATATTAATTTTCAGAGTCCTTTTTTCAGAGTCCATTTTTAGACATATGTTTTCTACATATCTACTGAAATGATGAGAATGAAAGCTATCTATATGTTAATTCTCACTTAAATTTTTATTTACAAATAAATAAATAAATATCATGAAGAATAATATTGCAGCTTAAATTCTCAGTCAGAGAGATAACAGGAACACAAACCTTTCTAAATGTTTATCATTTGTTAGAGATTCTTATGGAAATATTTGTTAAGGGATATGTGTTGATATAGATGAAAATCTTTGTGCCCAGAAACTTTCTTGAAAGGATTTAGGAAAATAAAGGTTCGTTATATTCATGAAAAAAAAATCACTTGTGAAATCTGGCTTAAAATTGTGTGTATATAGAGTAACGAGAAGGGGTTGAATGGAGAAAAGAGGGAGGGAAGGGGGCTTATGGGACTTTCGGGGAGGGAGGAAACGGGAAAGGGGAAGTGATTTGGAATGTAAATTAAAAAAATAAAATAAAATAAAAAAAATTGTGTGTATATAAATAATATACATAATATTAATACTACCAAAATATGGATGTAATCACTTATATTCATTTAAAAATGGCCATATAGATTCAATAAAGAAGAGTATACCCTTAGCAACAAGCAATTTACAAATAAAAAGTGATTTTAAGAATACTACTTTAAGTTGAAGATAAACAAGAAACAGGTAAAATGCAGGCAAGAGAAGCCCACCCTTCAGCCCAGTACCTTTACTGCTCATCAGTATTCGAGAAGTATAAAGGGGAAACCAGGAGGAGCCTGGGTAAAAATCTAAGCTCACCCTACATTTTATGTTTTCTATTTGATGAGACAATGGTCCATAAGAGTAATTAATGCCTTACCCAACTGTTTTGTGTATATTATACAGAACTCTGACAATTCTTCAGTAAAGGTGTCTAATGAAATGAGAAGACTGTGATCTCATCAGAGTCATTAAAAGAGGCTCCTGAAATACTCTGTGCGAAATACTCAACACATCAAGTCTAGGATTTTGTGGAAATTTTTACACAAATGCTTAAAGATGAAATAGTTTAATAATTAGTTTTAAAATGGTTCTCCAAGAAAAGAATGAGGCCAAACCTACTCCATCTTGGGACCAGCTTCTATCTTAAGGAAAACTTGACCTATAGCTGAATCCAGGCTACACCCAAGTATCAGGAAAGACTCCATTTCTTTTCTTTGGCCCATACCCCAGGGTTACTCCCTAGCTACTTCCTAGCAGTCAATCAATGATTATACTGATTGTTTCAGATGTACTTTCAGAGCATTTGTGGTTGTATATGGTTTTGCTTCAGAGCACCCACCTGCCAGCTTACAATTGTCATACAGTTAGATGCTTGCCAAGCTAAACCCCCTGGACCACTAGCCACTTCCTATAAAGCCTTATCCTGCTGAGAGCTCAGGGCTGCCTCCTCCCTTTCTGCTGCTTCAGAGGTGTGGCCCAAGCTAGAGCTTGAATAAAGAGACCATAGTGAGATTGCATCTGAATGGGTTCCTTGGTGGTTTTTTGGGGTTCATGAACACTTCCTGGCACAAGAGTATTGTAAAATAAGGTGTTGTTTTTGTTTTGTTTTGTTTGTTTGTTTTTATGATGGAAAATTTACCAAATTTATTGATTTCTCCAAAACTAAAATGTTCACAAGATGTTGTCAACCTAGGCATGATGGGATGCCACGTGATAAGATGGTGTTCTTTTTTAAAGATTCTTTTTATTTAGTTCACGGTGTGTCCTGCTCAAGCGAAACATAGATCTTGGGGATTTGCAGCAGAATGCTATTTGCTCTTTACATACAAATATGTTTTTCAGCTGACAAATCAAATGTGAGATTTTAAATTTTTATTGGCAACTGTCATTTATGCACTTGAAAAACTCGCTTGAAACATAGCTTCCCATCTTCTAAAATAAAACCAGATTAATATTTGACTGTCGTTGTGACATTTCAAAGTTTAAATTCCTCATAATATGACAATGTAAGTGCATATAGCATGCCTTCAAGAACACATTACCAAACAATAGAGAACAATTTAAACTATAAATGGAAGTTTTAGGGTCAGATAAATTAAAAGAATCAAATCCATTTTCCCCCAAAAGTACTTTTTTGGTCAATTAGGTCTATCCAACATCGATAATTTGTCACTAAAATTGGGTGTTTTGATCTGAAATACTCAGGTACTAGAACTAAACTCAGGGCCTAGTGTACAGTAACTACAATCCAAGCACTTATGTGGGCATTTGAATGTGTGGTGCTTGGCAATGAATCCTAGTTGGGGCATATGCTAGGCAAGTGATCTATCAATGAACTAGCTCTATTCTCAACCAAAAACAACAGTTTTGAATTAAAAAAGCATATCCCATTTCTGCAGCTTCTGCTGCTATAACTGCATTGTACTTTTGTAAGAGAAAGGTAATATCCAAAGATCAAATAATGATAGAAAAATCATTACAGAACAACACGTAAGAATTATCCTGTTAGATCATGCTGAGTGAAGTAAACAAGACCCAGAAAGATAAGTGGACATTAGTCATAAAATGCAGGATAACCATACTATAATCCACAGACCCAAAGAAACTGGGTAACAAGGAGGGCCCAAGGGAGGATGTGAGAATCACACTCAGAAGGGGAAACAAAATAATCATTAGAGGTAGATGAAAAGAGGGAACTGGGTAGGAAAGGAGGTAAGGAGGGGAATGATTATAGGCATCGTATGTTGGGGAAGGCAGAGAGAGAGAGAGAGAATGAGAGAGAGAGAGGGCTGGGAGTGAGAATGGAAATCAGTGCGGGAAAGGGCATCTCTGGAACTAGATGGAGGCCTGGGACAGGGGAAGATTGCCAGGAATCTATGGGGAGCAGGGACGACCCTAGCTGAGATTCCTACCAAAGGTGGATATGGAGTCTGAAATGACTACCTCCTGTAACCAGGCAGGACTTCCAGTGGAGGGAAGGGGACATCAACGTACCCACAAAACCTTCAACCCAAAATGTGTCCTGCCTACAAGATGCACAGGGATAAAGATGAAACAGAGACTGAGGGAACAGCCAACCAATGACTATCCCAACTTGAGAACCATCCCATGTGAGAGAGTCAACCCCTGATACTATTAATGATACTCTGTTGTGCAGGCAGGCAGGAACCTAGTGTAACTGTCTCCTGAGCATCGGATAGAAATATATGCAGAGACCCACAGTTAAACATCAGGCAGACTGATGGACAGCCTAATTGGGTCTCAATGGGAGAGGCTGTGCCTAGTCCTGCTGGGACTAGATGACCCAAGGTGGGGTGGTACACAAAGTGGGGTTTCCCCTTCTCTGGTGAGAAGGAGAGGAGGTAATTGGGAGAGGGGCTTGTAAGGGCAGTACTGGACAGAGAGAAAGGAGGAGGGGATGTAATCTGGATGTAAAGTAAATAAAAAAATTAAATTATTGATAAAAAATTATCCTGTTACTAAGAGTTAAACTATAATTGTATAAATTCAATTCCTTACATTTCAATCTCACATAACAGAAAAAATATAAAATCTCTAGAAGAAGAAAAGTGGAATATTTTAAATCACTTCTAGGTAATAATAATCTTCTTTAACTGGAATAGTCTGATGACAAATTCAGAAATTCAGAATCCTGGTTCATCAGAAGAGTTCAGAGAGTTTTTACTCTTGTTTCTAAAGAAAAATATGCTCTAGTTGGATTTAAAGTCCAGTTAGATAAAACATGGCTTAGACGCTGTGTGCAGCTACATCTGATCTGAAGATTATATTTGTTCTATACATTCTTAGAGAACTCTATATTTATTTCAGCTTTTAAATCATGAAATATTTGAAAATATAAGCCATATTAATATAGTTTATCACTGGACTTTTTAGCACACAGTATGTCAAATATGCTCTAATCTCCTTGTAGATCCCTAGACACCCACATGCTTAACATTCACTCCCTGGAAAGCTACAGTTAATTCTTTTACTAGTTAAAATCTTATGTGAAATATATGGCTAAGGTTATTGGCTGAGCCAAGTGGCAGCATGCATATAATCCCAGCACTCAAGAGACTAGGCCATGGGCCAACAAGACAAGTAAAAGCACTGACTCTCAAGTTGGATTATCTGAGTTCAGTTTCTAGGACCATATGGCAGAAAGAGAGCTAATTCCCCAAGTTTCCTCTACCCCATGCCTTCCATCATAAATACATATATGTAGACATGAATAAATAGACACACATACATACTTACATACATGTGTGCATACCAAAATGGCCATAGATGAAAGTGCAATGAATGGGAAATTTTAAAGGGATTAAACAAGATAAAAACATTAAGAGATGGAAACATATCCCAGGAGAATCAAGATTACAATGATACTGCTGTTCCTAGTCTGGATAAACAAAAATGGTTCCTAGTTCCTTATAGAATTTCAGCTGCTGGAGGAGACTTTTTCAGAATATCTGTATCTTGGAGTGGAACAAAGCAATAACTGAATTCCCAGTGACAAAATCCAACTAGAAGCATATGGTCAAAGAAGAGCATGTAGATCTGGTCTGAGGAGAAGACATGAGGAAACAATGGAAATTGCCTTTCTCTGTCATGCATATGACTTGCCAGAGCACTGAAAGAAAATAATGTAGAAATCAGCTTTCCAACAATAGTAATTTTATTCTAACTATACTATAAAGTTCATCAAAATGTTTATGATAATAACTCACAAAACGAACAGGGCAGAGCTTGTGTGACCAAAATAGTAAAGCTATCCCATACTTATTTCTTTTTTAGTGCTTTAATGCAATGAAATTAAAATTTCAAAGTTAGAAATTTAATGTTTGTTTTAATGAAACATGATACGAGTTAAGAGAATTTTCTTATCCTGAATGAAGGATGAAATTATGTCATTTGCAGAAAAATGAATGGAAACAGTGATCAATCATGTTAAGTGAAATAAACCAGATTCAGAAAGACAAATTTTACATTTTCTCTATGTGTAATCTTGACTGGATATATTACAATGACAGGAAAATAGAATGGGGACTATTTGGAAAGAGTGCGAGGGGGAGCAAAGCGGCAGAGAGATGAAGAAAAGATAACGCAGAGGTAAATACAATCAAAGCACAGGGGATGCACTTGTGAAAATGTCACAATGAAGGCCTAATTTATTAGCCTTCCTCACTGATGAACCCCATAATTGATCTCTGATACTAAATAGTTAGCCCTGAAGTCACATACATAAAAGCAACAATAAATGGACTCAGCAAGTTATATTGATATATTTATTTGTGTGTATGTATATCTATATATGTACATATATGATAATAATTTTAAGTCATAAACTTTAGAGGGAGCAAAGTGAAGGAGGACATGGAAGGAATTGGAGGAAAAAGACACTAGAGAGATAGGAGGAAGGAAAGAGAGCGAAGGAAATTATATAATTATATTTTAATTAAATTTTAAAGACCATAATTTTATATAATGAATTTATTAATTTCATTTATAAAAAGAAATTTAATTTGCTATGTCATTTCGTTCTGAAAGTGAATTTGTTATACATGAATATCTTTAAGTTATATTTTATGTAAAAATAATTATCAATACATATCAAAACTATGATAGCTTTTCAACAGCCAATTTTGAATAAATAATAAGTAATTGAAGAATAACTTCTAGATAACCATGTTCCATACCTACAGAGCACCTCTTAGTATGACTTATTTCAAACAAAAGCATGGAGCAAGAACATGGTTACAGCTGAGTGACTATAAGAGATAACTCTAAGAACCAGAAAGAAGGTAACATAGGAGCAGAAAAGAGAAAATCATAGAAAAGACAAGACAAAAGTACAGAACAACCAAATCAGTGGGTGTACTAATAAAATGAACAGTTCTCAAAGAATGAAATAAAAATGGGCAATAAAAAATGTTTAACCTCACTGGCCATCAGACAAATGCAAACCAAGCTACATTGAATTGGAAATAGAATTAGCATATGACAAAGCTATACCACATACCACACTTGGGCATATACCAAAAGTACTGTGTAACTTAACAGAGAGAAGATGAGAGATCCATGTTCATTATCATTCTACTCAACAGTATCTAAATGGAATCCATCTAGTTGTCTATCTGTGGATAATAAAATGTAATAAATATATATGAATAAAATGTAATATATATACAATGAAATATTACTCAGAAGTAAAGAAAAATGAAATAGTGAGATTTGCAAATAAAAAGAAGGAACTGGGGAAATTATACCAGCTGAGGTAACTCAGGCTAAGAAAGACAATTTCTCCATATCCCCTGTCATATGTTGACCCTAGCTCCAAATGTTTGTGTGCTTAACATGGAGTTCACATATAAGCCATAAAATCAGAAGAAAGCCATTAGGTATAAATGGGGGAATGGAAGCAAAGAAGAAAATACTGGTGACAGAAAACTCTAAGCAAGGAGTAACGAGATGAGAATGAGAAATGAGACAGCAAAGGCAAGGTTAGCAAAAGTGAAGGGTGCAAGAAGAAGGCATAGGAAAGCCACCCAACCATACAGGAGGACAGAGCAGGTGATGTGCAAGATGGTAAGAGAAGAATGGGAGCTAAAACTTAAGCAGAGATCAAGATGGGGTTAGAAAAAGCAGGTAGGAGCCTACCAGCTTCCCTTTGGCGACCTCTGCTCCGGGATCTACCGCAGTGAGGAGACAGGTACCCAGGTTCTCCCCAATATAACATCGCTTGGGACACAGCCTGTTGGGGCTTCCATCTGCTCCCAAGAACTGGACAGCGCTGTGGTCGTCTGGGCGCCAGTTCTGCTGTGGGCCATCCCCCCTGCAGGGTGACCTGCCCGCCGAGAAAGTGCAGAGTGCACTCCGCCATCTTTGCTCCAGTGTCCAGGTAGTTGGGACTGCCAGGCTCAGAGACAGACAGGCATAATATCGCTTGGCCCTCAGTCAGCTTGTGTGTAACCTGCTCCAAGAGCTGGTCAGGTCTGCAGTAATCGACGCGCCAGCCCTGCTGTGGGATTTCTGCACTGCAGAGGGACGCCCCCTCGCCCCCCCCCCCCGGAGAGATCACACACCCCTGCTCAGGGCGGGAGCCTACCAGCCTCCCTTTGGTGACGTCTGCTCCGGGAATCCACTACGCTGAGACTTTGGATGTGCAGGGACTCCCCAATATAACATCACTTGGGGCAAGGCACATCAGGGCTCCAAAGTCACTCAGGAGCAGGGCAGGCCCCAGAAATCGGTGCCAGGGGAATCCCGGTAATCCAGGGGGGCCAGAAATAGCTTTGCAGTCTCACAGGAGGTCCAACCAATGGCCAGTGACAGCAGGACCAACTAACACCAGAGGTAACCAGATGGCAAAAGGCAAATGTAGGAACGTTATTAACAGAAATCAAAGTAATATGGCACCATCCGAACCCAACTCTCCAACAACAGCAAGTCCTGGATACCCCACCACACCCGAAAGACAAGATCTGGATTTAAAATCACTTCTCATGATGCTATTAGAGGATCACAAGAAGGACACAAATAAATCTAATAAAGAATTACAAAAGACCATGAATCAAAGGTTAGAAGCCCTTACAAAGGAAACACAAAAATCGCTTAGAGAAATGCTGGAGAACATGGATCAACAGATGGAGGCCCACAAGGAGACAACACAAAAATCGCTTAAAGAAATGAATCAACGGGTAGATGCACTTTCAAAGGAATCACAAAAATTGCATAAAGAAATGCAGAGCCGGGCGGTGGTGGCGCACGCCTTTAATCCCAGCACTTGGGAGGCAGAGGCAGGAGGATTTCTGAGTTCGAGGCCAGCCTGGTCTACGGAGTGAGTTCCAGGACAGCCAGAGCTACACAGAGAAATCCTGTCTCGAAAAACCAAAAAAAAAAAAAAAGTCTCAAACAAGAAATGCAGAAGAATATGGGTCAACAGATAGATGCCCATAGGGAGGCAACACAAAAAGTGTTTAAAGAAATGAATCAACGGATAGATGCCCGTACAAAGGAAACACGAGAACTGCTTAAAGAAATGCAGGAGGTGATGTATCAACAGATGGAAGCCCATGAGGAGGAAACACAAAAATTGCTTAGAGAAATACAGGAGAACTTGGGTCAACAGGCAGAAATCCTGAAAGAGGAAATGCAAAAATACCTTAAAGAAATACAGGAAAATACAAACAAACAAGTGAAGGATCTCAGCAAATCCATCCAGGATCTAAAAAAGGAAGTAGAAACAACTAAGAAATCACAAAGGGAGACCACTTTGGAGATAGAAAACCTTGGGAAGAAATCAGGAGTCATAGATGCAAACATCAACAGTAGAATACAAGAGATGGAAGAAAGAATCTCAGGTGCTGAAGATACCGTAGAAAGCATCGACTCAACAGTCAAAGAAAATGCAAAATGCAAAAAACGTGTAACCCAAAACATCCAGGAAATCCAGGACACAATGAGAAGACCAAACCTAAGGATTATAGGTATAGATGAGAGTGAAGATTTGCAACTTAAAGGGCCAGTAAACATCTTCAACAAAATTATGGAGGAAAACTTCCCTAACCTAAAGAGAGAGATGCCGATTAACGTACAAGAAGCCTACGGAACTCCAAACAGACTGGACCAGAACAGAAATACCTCCCGTCACATAATAATCAAAACATCAAATGTATTAAACAAAGAAAGAATATTAAAAGCAGTAAGAGAAAAGGGCCAAGTAACATACAAAGGAAGACCTATCCGAATCACATCAGACTTCTCTCCAGAGACTATGAAAGCCAGAAGATCCTGGGCAGATCTCATGCAGACACTAAGACAGCACAAATGCCAGCCTAGACTACTATACCCAACAAAATTCTCAATCACCATAGATGGAGAGACCAAGATATTCCATGATAAAATAAAATTTTCACAATATCTTTCCACAAACCCAGCCCTGCAAAGGATAATAGGTGGAAACCGCCAATACAAGGAGAGAAACAACACCTGAGAAAGCATTTGACAAAACTCAGCATCCTTTCATGCTAAAGGTCTTGGAAAGATCAGGAATTCGAGGCCCATATCTAAACATATTAAAAGCAATTTATGGCAAACCGGTAACCAACATCAATCTAAATGGAGAAAAACTTGAAGCAATCCCACTGAAATCAGGGACTAGACAAGGCCACCCTCTCTCTCCCTATCTTTTCAATATAGTACTTGAAGTTCTAGCTAGAGCAATTAGACAACAAAAGGAGGTCAAGTTGGAAAAGGAGGTACAAATTGGAAAGGAAGAAGTCAAACTATCACTATTTGCAGACGATATGATAGTATACTTAAGCGACCCAAAGAACTCCACCGGAGAACTCCTACAGCTGATAAACAACTTCAGCAAAGTGGCCAGATATAAAATCAACTCAAGCAAGTCAGTAGCCTTCCTATACTCAAAGGATAAGCAGGCTGAGAAAGAAGTAAGAGAAATGATACGCTTCACAATAGCCACAAACCATATAAAGTATCCTGGTGTGACTCTAACCAAACAAGTGAAAGATCTGTATGACAAGAACTTCAAGTCTCTGAAGAAAGAAATTGAAGAAGACCTCAGAAGATGGAAAAATCTTCCATGCTCATGGATTGGCAGGATTAATATAGTAAAAATGACCATCTTGCCAAAAGCAATATACAGGTTCAATGCAATCTCCATCAAAATCCCAACTCAATTCTTCATAGAGTTAGAAAGAACAATTCAAAAATTCATCTGGAATAACAGAAAACCCAGGATAGCTAAAACTATTCTCAAGAGTAAAAGAACCTCTGGGGGAATCAGTATCCCGGACCTCAAGCTGTACTACAGAGCAATAGTGTTAAAAACTGCATGGTATTGGTACAGTGACAGGCATGTAGATCAATGGAACAGAATTGAAGACCCAGAAATGAATCCACACTCCTATGGTCACTTGATCTTTGACCAAGGAGCTAAAACCATCCAGTGGAAAAAAGATAGCCTTTTCAACAAATGGTGCTGGCTCAACTGGAGGTCAACATGCAGAAGAATGCAAATTGATCCATTCTTATCTCCTTGCACTAAGCTCAATTCCAAGTGGATCAAGGACCTACACATAAAACCAGACACACTGAAACTAATAGAAAGGAAACTAGGGGAGAACCTTGAACATATGGGCACAGGGGAGAATTTCCTGAATAGAACTCCAATAGCTTATGCTCTAAGATCAAGAATAGACAAATGGGACCTCATTAAATTACAAAGTTTTTGCAAGGCAAAAGACACTGTCAAAAAGACAAAGCGGCAGCCAACTAACTGGGAAATGATCTTTACCAACCCTACATCCAACAGAGGGCTAATATCCAATATATACAAAGAACTCAAGAAGTTAAACTCCAGAGCGGCAAGTAACCCTATTAAAAAATGGGGTAGAGAGCTAAACAAAGAGTTCTCACCTGAAGAATATCTAATGGCTGAGAAGCACCTAAAGAGATGTTCATCATCCTTAGTCATTAGGGAAATGCAAATCAAAACAACCCTGAGATTCCATCTCACACCAGTCAGGATGGCTAAGATCAAAAACACAGGAGACAGCAGTTGTTGGCGAGGATGTGGAGAAAGAGGAACACTCCTCCACTGCTGGTGGAATTGCAGGCTGGTACAACCACTCTGGAAAGCAGTCTGGCGGTTCCTCAGAAAACTGGGCATGACACTCCTAGAGGATCCGGCTATACCACTCTGGGCATATACCCAGAGGTTTCCCTGGCATGCAATAAGGACACATGCTCCACTATGTTCATAGCAGCCTTATTTATAATAGCCAGAAGCTGGAAAGAACCCAGATGTCCCTCAACGGAGGAATGGATTCAGAAGATGTGGTATATTTACACAATGGAATACTACTCTGCAATTAAAAACAATGAATTCACGAAATTTCTAGGCAAATGGTCAGATCTTGAAAATATCATCCTTAGTGAGGTAACCCAATCACAAAAGAACACACATGGAATGCAGTCACTGATAAGGGGATATTGACCCAGAATCTCGGAATACCCTAGACACAACCCACATATCAATAGATTTATAAGAAGATGGAAGGAGAGACCCCTGGTCCTGGAAAGACTGGATGTAGGGGAACGCCAGGACAGAGAAGCGAGAGGGCCTTGAATGGGGAAAAAAGGGAGGGAAGGGGGCTTATGGGACTTTCGGGGAGGGAGGAAACAGGAAAGGGGAAATGATTTTGAATGTAAATTAAAAAAAATTTAGAAAAACAAAAAAAGAATCAGAAAAAAAAAAGAATGCAAAGTTTGAAAACATGAAGAGAAACAAAAGGATACCATCGGTACTTCCTATCTAAAAGAGAAAACCACTCATTTTCCAAAGGAATAATATTGCTTTTTCTTACTCCATTTGTAGTCTCAAATTCCTCTGAAGAGTACTTTTGGAGAAATATTTAGGCATTCAGGAATATGTATATATGCCACGCATGGTTAATGAAAAAAAAAGAGGCCACAATTGTGAAAGAGAGCAAGAAGGGATGGGTGAGGAGGTTGGAGGGAGAAGGGGGAGGAAAGAGTGTATGATTGTATTATAATCTCAAAATAAAAGAGGCAATCTTTTAAAAAAAAAAAAGAAAGAAAAATCAGGTAGAGTGTGGGTTAACCAAAAATAAGATGTATGAAAAAGCATTATGAGACCCCTGTAGTTTGTAAACCAATTAAAATTATAACCAAACGGGAAGAGGGCAATTTGAACAAGATCTCAACCTTGACTAATCAGAAAGCACTCTCTCTTCTGGCTAGCTTACATAGTGCTGAAAAGAGCTTTGCAGGACAGTGGGACAGAAAGACAACAATAGTCTTACCAGGGTTTGACCCTGCATGATATGAATCCAATCTTTTGGACAAGATGTACTCAATACTAAAAAGATGGCAACCCTCTTCATGGCTCAAGGAGACCAACTGCTCTCTTGATTGGCCCTAAGACCATCTTCATAGGAACAAATACACACCTACTGCAGCACACATATCAGAATCAATGACTAGGGAAATCATAGGACCTAAAGAAGAAATCTTCTGGTATTTCCTAAATGGCCATATCAAAATTGAAAATATCTATGCTTTTATCTGTAGATTTATACTACTTCCAGCCTTGGTTAGAGAAGTTTCTTGCAGGGGTAGTGTCTAATTTAAAGAGCTGTAACTGTTTGAGATGCTGTGAATAAGTATCTGTGAGATCTCATCCAGAGATGGGCTACATATATGGAAAACCTGATATCACTCAAGGCTCAAGGAGCATCATGAGAGAGGGGAGGAAAGAATTTAAGAGCCAGTGGATGGACAGGCATATTATGAAATGGTATTCCCTGGACATTGCATGGATGGTGCACCTGAAGTCACAGCAACTGTGGTTTCCTGTACAAGGCCTGAAAAAATATTAAGCCAGATTTTAAAAGATTCAGCACAGTGGTATGGAGGGCTCCTTAGATCCCAGCCCTAACTGGGGATCTACTGACAATTAATGGCTAATACCGGAGGAAAAGTCACTTTTCTTTGTCGTGTAATCACTAACAGTTAACTCCTTTGCCAGTGATGTCCCCACAACCATGTACATATGGTCAGTACTAAATATATTCAGTGGGTTAAAAAAATGTAGAGAACTTAAATCTGAGAGGAAAAGATACAAGGGAGATAGGGGAGGAAAAGGGGAAGGAGGAAGTAGAAAGTAAGATATGATTGAGGTACATTATATACATTTATAAAAGTTTCCAAAATTTAAAGAACAGTACACTGAGATCCCATCTCACTCCACTCAGAAAGGCAGTCATTAAGAAAACAATAACTAATTACTGTTGTATCATTATGTCTACAGTGATGCAGACAAAGGGGAACCCCTTATTCAGCTACTATAGAAATCTGTATAGAGGGCTCTATAAAGCTAAAAATAAGTCTTCTATATGATCCTACTGTACCTTATACCTTGTACCACTTGACTACTAGTCAAGATATCACAGAGATACTTCAGAGGAGTGTTTGTTGCAGCACTGTTCACAATAGCTAAGTTATAAAACTAACATATACCTAATAGAGGAATGTAAAAAGAAAATGTGTATATACAATGAAGCTTTTATTGATGATAAAGAAAAAATAAATCATTTATAGAACACTGAAATAATCATCGCATGTAAATTAAGCCAGTCTTAGACAAATATTGTTTTCTCTTATTTATACTTTGTGGATTTTTATAGATACATAAAATCATGAAAACATGTATGTAATATGACATAAAAAAAGAAAACTTTAGGTATAAAAATTACAATGGGAATAGAGAGGAGCAAGAAAAAAGAAGATAGAGAGATATTGGGGGATATGCTCAACATAGAGTATATTCTTGTATGAAAACCTAAAATAAACATATATCTTGAAGTGCAGTGATGTTGGGAATTTATATAGCCAATTTACTAGAGACAAATCACTATAAATAACTTAATGACAATTTATATCACTGGAAAGTTTTCTACCAGGTTACACCAGATGCAAAATTTTATTCCAAGTTAGAGACTCAATTACATAATTTGATATATTAACTGAAATAAAAGGATACAATCACATCATTTATTTTAAAATGTAATTTATAATTGAATATTTGTTGGACAAATTAACAAATAAATGACCAAAAGCCATTTTTTCACCTTACAAAGTTGTAGCACTCCAAACTTTCAGTTCCTAATATAACTGATAACAAGACTTTCAGTATCTTCTCGTTAAACAAGGTTAATACCCAGTGCCTTCCCTTTAGATATGGTAATCTCCTCTCATGAAGTTCCTGGTTTATGCAACATCTATTTTAAGAACTAGATGTTGATTAAAATCTGAGAAGATTTTAATTCAGAAGTTTTCATTCGGCCGGGCGGTGGTGGCGCACGCCTTTAATCCCAGCACTTGGGAGGCAGAGGCAGGAGGATTTCTGAGTTCGAGGCCAGCCTGGTCTACAAAGTGAGTTCCAGGACAGCCAGGGCTACACAGAGAAACCCTGTCTCGAAAAAACCAAGAAAAAAAAAAAGAAGTTTTCATTCTTTACATGTAAAATTCAACAGAATTGGTACATAAAACATTATGATACAAGTTTACCCAGATCAGCAAAACAATTGTCAGATTATTATGAAGCAAAACTAGTGCATTAGAAACTGGAATATCAATTTATGAACATGTGGAAAGCCCCTGATAACAGCAGTCATAGATTTTGTTCTATGGCCATACTTAGTAGTGAGTAAAAGAGACAAAACCGCTACGTTCTTGAAACTTACATTCCAATGGAAGGGGGAACAAGGAAAATGATAATGAAAAAAAATATTTCTAATACAGTTTAGAAACAAAAGTTGGAAAATCTAGACAGACTAAACAAAATGTTTGTGAAACTTTATTGATGGAAATTATGGAATGCTGTTAGAAACTGCAGTATCTAAATTAATAAGGAAACATGCTGTGATAGTTTGAAGTTTCATAGTAAATTCAGTTCATCTAAAATGAAATATAACTCCAGTCAACATACAATAAAGAAGACAGTAGTAAAATTAGTACAGACATTTCAAAAGGGCCAATATTAAAAATTTGAAGAAAAAAAATGCACCTTAAGAATTCAAGACTCAGACAAGAGAGATGATGGCTCACCTGATAAGAGTGCTGGCTGTCCTTCCAGAGGACCTGGGATCAATTCCCAACATCTGTACCACAGCTCACAACTGTGTGCAACTCCAGTTCCAGAGATTCCAACACCCTCACACAGACATACATACAGGAAAAGCACTAATGCATGAGAGAGAGAGAGAGAGAGAGAGAGAGAGAGAGAGAGAGAGAGGTGGGGGGGAGAAGAAACTATCATGCACCTACTGCTCATCATCCTCAGTGGTGTAAATATTACAAAATAAGCTATAAAGAAGAAAAAGAAATCAAGACTTTACTGATAAAGTAAGTCAGACACTGTTGCGTTTATCAAGGATAGAAAAATCAAAGGAGTAGACTACAAAATCCAAACTATGTTTGAGTATATTTAGCAGAAGACTGAGGCAATATGAAAATAATCCAGGTCATGGAGAGATGGCTCATCACTTACAAAGTGCTTGCCACTAAGCATGACAATCTAACGTTAGTTCCCAGAATCAAAATAGCAGGAGAGAACATACTCACACAGTTGCCTTCTGAACCCAGCATGTGACATGGCATACACAGGTCCATATGTGCACACATAATAATGATAGATAGCAATCTATCATTAAAATTAAGGACAGAGATACGATCAGTGGAGCAGCTGGGACAGGAGACTTCCCTTCCAGCCGCCATTTGCAGCAGGGAACCAGGCAGCTCCATAGCCTTCTGTGTTTAGCCCACCAGGAAAGAATGATATCCCAGCAGTGATTTCACTTCTGAGTGCTGAGGTGAGATCTCCACCTTCTCTCTGGAGGGGTACACTAGGAACGCACAAGGCATATGATCAGTGGAGCAGCTGGGACAGGAGTCTTCCCTTCTGGCCGCCATTTGCAGCAGGGAACCAGACAGTTCCACAGACTTCTGTGCACAGACCCTGCCAGAAGAGAGTTGGTCTCCCAGGAGTACAGACACAGGCTTATAGGCCCATAGGAGGGGCAAGCTCCAGCCAGAGACAAGACCAACTAACACCAGAGATAACCAGATGGCGAAAGGCAAGCACAAGAACCCTACCAACAGTAACCAAGGCTGCTTGGCAACACCAGAGCCCAGTTCTCCCACCACAGCAAGTCCTGGATACCCCAATACACCGGAAAAGCAAGAGTTGGATTTAAAGTCTCATCTCACGATGCTGTTAGAGGACATCAAGAAGGACATATCTCCCTTAAAGAAATGCAGGAGAACATGGGTCAAATGGTAAAAGTCCTTAAAGAGGAAACACAAAAATCCCTGAAAGAAATACAGGAGAGCATGGGTGAACAGGTAGAGGCCCTTAAAGAGGAAACACAAAAATCCCTGAAAGAATTACAGGAGAACACAAACAAACAAGTGAAGGAACTGAACAAAACCATCCAGGATCTAAAAATGGAAATAGAAACAATAAAGAAATCACAAAGTGAGACATCTCTGGAGATAGAAAATCTTGGAAAGAATTCAGGAGTCATAGATGCAAGCATCAACAACAAAATACAAGAGATAGAAGAAAGGATCTCAGGGACTGAATATATCATAGAAAACATTGGCTCAACAGTTAAAGAAAATGCAGAATGCAAAACGCTCCTGAGCCAAAACATCCAGGAAATTCCGGACACAATGAGAAGACCAAACCTAAGGATTATAGGTATAGAAGAGAGTGAAGATTTCCAACTTAAAGGGCCAGTAAATATCTTCAACAAAATTATAGAACAAAACTTCCCTAACCTAAAGAAAGAGATGTCTGTGAACATACAAGAAGCCTACAGAACTCCAAACAGACTGGACCAGAACAGAAAGTCCTCCTGGCACATAATAATCAAAACATCAAATGCACTAAACAAAGAAAGAATATTAAAAGCAGTAATGGAAAAATGTCAAGTAACCTATGAAGGCAGGCCTATCAGAATTACACCAGACTTCTCACCCGAGGCGATGAAAGCTAGAAGATCCTGGGCAGATCTCATACAGACCCTAAGACAACACAGATGCCAGCCCAAATTATTATACCCAGCAAAACTCACAATTACCATAGATGGAGAAAACAAGATATTTCATGATAAAACAAAATTTACACAATATCTTCCCACAAATCCAGCCCTACACGGATAATAGTTGGAAAACGCCAACACGAGGAGGGAAACTATACCCTAGAAAAAGCAAGAAAGTAATCTTTTTCCAACCAACCCAAAAGAAAGTAACCACACAAACATAAAAAGAACATCAAAAATAACAGGAAGCAACAATCACTATTCCTTAATATCTTATAACATCAATGGACTCAATTCCCCAACCAAAAACAGTCTAACAGAAATATTTTTCATGTGAATCTTCAATCTTATCAGAAAATATTTGTGATTTGTCTTCCAATTTAGTAATGTTTAGTAATTTAGTAAATTTAGTAATTTAGTAATGGTATGTCTACCATTTTAACTGTAGTTAAATTTTCCATGGTAATCTTTAATTTTCACATTTTTCTATGTTTCTTCAATTTTATCAGAAATATTTTCCATGTAAATCTTCAATTTCGTCAGAATTTGTTTATAATTCCACTTTCAATCAATTTAGGAATATTTTTATGCCTACCCATTTATCTGTATAATTTTCCATGATAATCTTCAATTTTAATGTTTTTCCATATTTTTTTCAATTTTATCAGAAATATTTTCCATGTAAATCTTCAATTTTATCAGAAAATGTTCATAATTATACTTTCAATCAACTTAGGAATATCTTTATTCCTACCAATTTATCTGTATAAATTTCTTCAATTTTATCAGAGTTATTTTCCATGTAAATCTTCAATTTTATCAGAAAATGTTTTTACTTCTACTTTCAATCAATTTAGGAATATTTTTATGCCTACCATCTTATCTGTATAATTTTTCATGAACTAGTCAGTTTAATGTGTTTTTCTACATATTTCTTGAGTTTTATCAGAAATATTTTCCTTGTAGATCTTCAGTTTTATCAGAAAATGTTTATAATTCCACTTTCAATCAACTTAGGAATATTTTTATGCCTACCATTTTATCTCTATAATTTTTCCATGAAATAGTCAATCTTAACGTGTTTTTCTATATATCTCTTCAATTTTATCAGAGATAGTTTCCATGTATATTTACACAATGGAATACTACTCAGCAATGAATATATGAAATTCTTAGGGAAATGGGGAACAAGGGAAGGGAAGAGGGCTTATGGAACTTTCGGGGAGGGGGGAACCGGGAAAGGGGAATCATTTGGAATGTAAATAAAGAATATAGAAAATAAAAATATTAAAAAAACATTTTAAAAAGATTTATTATATGTTAAAAAAATTAAGGACAGAGGATTTCCATTCCATAAACAGATCTCAGTGGAATACCTATTTACATAGGAAATATGACTAGAAGTATCAAATGCCTGTGCTCTGAGGACATATTTTACTCTGTTGCTGCTGCTGCTACCAAATACTTGACAAGAAACAAATTAATAAAAAACAGGATTTTTGTTGTTTTCTGTTTTTTGTTGTTTTGTTTTGTTTTTCTTTTTACTACAGTCCAAGAGGATTTAGCACATCATGATAGAAAAAACATGGCAACAAGAATGTGAGGCAGCCAACGACGTTTTTATAGTCAGGAAGTAGAGAGACCCCAGCCCTCTCATAGAGTGGGGTCCCTCACATAGAGTGTGAGTCTTTCCTCAGTAGGTGAATGCTTTTTGAGAGACATCCTCATAGACACAGTCACAGATGTGTCTCCTTGAGTCTAAAGCTTTCAAATTGATCATAAACAATATGAAAAGACTTCTTATACAAAATATCAGACACAGACAACAAAGGGAAATATTTGATACATTTTACTTCATTAAAATTACAAGCCTATGCATGACAACCACATTATAAAAAAAAGCAAAAGACTGCCTGCCAAGAAATATTTACAAGATAAAGAAGCTTTAGATTATTCCCAGGCAGGATACACAAATCACGCACAGCTATGGGCATCACAGGAACTTGAAAAAACAGGGACACAAGATTTAATTGAAGAATGAACGATTTTTATTTTTTCCCATTGCTGTTTACATATTGTTTATCTGACTCCTAGAGATCGCATCGCAAGCAGAGATCCAGCAAACAGTGTCTTTGATCCCCTTATCTGAGTTCTTTCTTCTGTGCTTCTCTGCTTTTGTGGCCTTGTTTTGCCCTGGAAGACATTTCTCTGAGCCATTGTCTTGTGCCTGAATCAGGGTTTGTGCCCGAGAAGGAACCACGAATCGTCTTAATCTCCAACAACATTTGGTCTTGGACTTTGTTCCATTGGTCTACATGTTTGTTTTTGTGCCAGTGTCCTACTGTTTTTATCATCAAGATCTGGAGTGGTAATTTCTCCAGAATTGTTTTAGTTGTTGTTGTTGTTGGTGGTGGTGGTGGTGGTTTTGCTTTGCTTTATTTTTGCTCAGGACCATTTTGACTATCTAAGATCTTGTGTAATTCCTTCAAAATTTTAGGATAGCTATTTCTATTTCTGATAAATAAAAAATTAGATGGGATTTTCATTTGGATTGCATTGAATCTGTAAAAGGTAAAAGGTAGAATGGTTCAAAGCCCCTCCATGAGTCCATTCATTGCAGATATGTGGATAGTGTTAAAAACCAACTTATCTGAGGTCAGCCATCCAGATGTTTGTGTTTTTGTTTTGCTCTCGTTCACCTCCGACAAGTTGCTGAACTTCTCGGAGCCTCAGTTGCTGCCTCTGTAAAATGATAACAATAATAATCATATTCAAGGGGGCTGGAGAGATGGCTCAGTGGTTAAGAGCACTGACTGCTCTTCTAAAGGCCTTGAGTTAAAATTCCAGCAACCACATGGTGGCTCACAACCATCAGTGCAGCTACAGTGTACTCATATACATAAAATTAATTAATTAATTAATTAATTAATTAATTAAAAAGTAATAATAATTATATTCAAAAAGTCAGGGTGTCTTTGTCCATAATATTTCAACCAGGAAATGTGAACTACCTCTCCTCATTCCTAAAGTGTGTGTGTGTGTGTGTGTGTGTGTGTGTGTGTGTGAGAGAGAGAGAGAGAGAGAGAGAGAGAGAAGTGTCAGAAAGAGGCAATGGATCTCTTAAAGCTGCAGTTACAAGTGGTTGTGTGCTTCTGGTACAGTGCTAGTAACCAAAACCCAATCCTTTTCAAGAAAAGCAAACACTCAACGACTAAGCCATCTCTCTAGCATTATAATTTAGTGTTTAAACACCAAAGACTTACTGATGGTACCTATCAATATTTTTTCAGTGCTGGGAATCAAATGTATTGCTTATCCATGCTGGGCAAGTACTGAGCTAAAAATTCAAACCTTGCTAAATTTTTAGTTCATCCATACTCTGGTTTTTGGAATTCACTGTCTATTCACAGACTGCACTGAGACTTACAGTGGCCCTTCAATCCCCTAGTACCTGTAACACTAACAGTAACTTATATGGCAGATAGAAAAAGCACCCATTTGAAGAATTAACGGCAGTTGAGGCACCTGAAATAACTCTTAGGTCATCCAACATAACAACTACGTTCACCAATGATAAAACAGAAGCTCAAGTAGAAAAGCCATACCTGTGCCTTAACCCAGTTGATGACTCACTAGGTCCTCACTGGACACAGGCTTTGTGTCAAATTTTATGCTGGATGGTGGAAGGCAAAAAGACATTCACTTTCAAGGAGACAGTAGTCTGGTTCTGGAAGAACACGGTAGTGCACAAAAGCTATGAATTCTAGTTGTGTATTATAAAAATCTAAGAAAATTGTTAACCCTGATTACTGAGGAAGAGTGAGTGATAAGCCTTTGGTATTGTTCATTGAAATGACTCACTGAATAGAGCTGCCTAGAGAATTCACAAAGGCAAAATATTCTTACTTCTAAAATGGATATACCAACCTTTATCCTAAAACATATAAAACAACTGAATTCTACATTTACTAATTCATACATGAATTAGTAAAATTTTAAACCGTAGCTCTCACTTCTGTCTGTGTTTGAGTCCTTCATGGTTAATACATTCTTGCACTATTTAAATTAGTAGCAAAACTTGGGTAAAATCATTGATATTTTTTCATCTCATTTCTAGAAATAAAATTCAACTCCATAAAACTTTACTTAAATCTTTTATTCTGGGTTTATCTTAATTATTTTTATTCTCAATAGCTTATATTTTGATATAAGAACAAATCCCATCTTTATATTCTTCAGGGGTTTTTGAAAAAGAAAAGACAACAATATAAAATAACCTTTAAAATATAATGTATAATTATGGAAAATATACCAGAAATCTGGGCTTGGTGACACATGCCTATGATCTCAATACAGGGGAAGCTGAAGCACGAATCCCAAATTTGAGGTCAGGCTGGACTACAAGATCTTGGCTTGAAAATATAAAAAACAAAAATAAAGGAAAGAGGGAGAAGGAGAAAGAACAAGAGCAAGAGAGAATATATATATTCTCATATATATATTGTATATATATGTATATATATATACCTACATACACATATACATATGTATATATCATACAAACAGGGGAAAATGTAAATTTGTCATATGCTGATGATGATTTGCAGAACTGTGAATCAGTCTTTTCCTTTGTAGTGTGTCCAAGGGTAAATTTAGTCATGTTTAACCTGTAAAGGATGCATTGGAGCAGAGAGTGAGACAAGAATCTCCAACCATGGAAGGAGCTAGGTGGATAGCTTTCATAAAGGGTTCCTAGACTTAAGACAAGGAACATTCATCAGTATTTAAAAGGGAAATATAACTGGTTCGGTCCTGGTTTGCTGCTAGTTGGTGGTTTCTGACTAAGATCGCTTCAGCTTCACATTCCTAGAATACAAATTCAATTCCTGCTCTGAGGGTGTTTCATTTTGCTTAAGAAAATCTCAGGGTATTGCAATCCCTTAGTCTAATGCCCTCATTAATTTAATAAGGGCTAGATTGAGAAAACTGTAGAATTTATATTTGATTAATACGATGCTTTCTATTCAAAGTGTATTTTCATAAAATATTTGAGTCTCCTGTAGATACATACTTATTAAAAGTAATTAAGAGATATTACAACCTCTAGGTTCCTCAATGTCTTTATATATTTCCAAAGTCAAACCAGTAGGTGAAATATTTTTGTATTTTGCTCAAAGTCCTTGGTTTAAAATTTAAAAATAATTAACACAAAAGTTTAATTTTTCTACTTTCAGAAATTTAAATCATTCCAACTGTTCAGCTACATTCAAAATCATTGTTAGAATATTTTAAAAGTCAAAATTTATGAAGTCACTAAAATATCTCCCTAGAATATAAAATAAGCTACTTAATGCCACTACTCATAGCATACTCAAACATAATATACTCAATATTATGGTAAAATAATAGAAATTTTAACATGTTTCTAATAATGAAATGGTACCTTTAAGTGAATTTTATCAAAATAAAATTGATCAGAAATTTAATAATGGTTGCCACCAAGTGGACAGGCCTGGTATTACATCTCAATTTCTACACCAGAGCTGGCTTACTGTGGTGTCATGTGTGTCTGGGAGCTTAGTAAATAATACATCTTATATTTTTGGTTGTGAGCCTAGCCTTTAACAGCGGAGCCATCTCTCCATCCCATAATACATCTTATGTAAGTAACAAATATACTGTCACTGCTAATAACTATCAATTCGGAACCCATCAAAATTCAGGACTTACATGAATGAAATAAATAGCATTTTAAAATAAATACACTTTAAATCATTAGCTCACAAACTGTGGGTCACACCCCCCTTAGCAAACCTTTCCAAAACTATTTATACTTTGATTCATAGCAATAGCAAAATTACAGCTATGAAGTAAAAACAAAAACAATTTTATGGTTAGAGTTCACCACAACATGAGGAACGACATGAGGGGTGCAGCATTAGGAAGGTTGAGAACCACTGCTTTAAATCAATTGAATAAATATAAAGTCAATTTAAAGACAAACACAGGTAGATGTCAATCCTTAATCCTATACTACCTTCCAATATTCATAATTGTCAAATTATCAAAAATAAACAGTAAAGCATACAGTCACATATTCTATAGACACTGAATTACCCCACATGAAGGAGAATGTCTGTGCTACCTTTGCATTTGAGACATCTGAGGTTAAAAGATACATAGTATTTCTTGAGGAACATAGCCTTTAATCTCCCAAACCTTTTTGTTATCTAGTTTACACAATTAATAGGATTTCAAAATAATGTATAATTTGGGAAAATTCATAATGATTCTTCATTGAGTTACCAAGCTCCACAGATATGATTTACTCTTTTAAGTAAGGTTAAAAAGATTTTAGAAAGTTGCCCTTAAATATGTGTGTGTGTATGTGTATGTATGTATGTATATATATATGTATTATATATGAGATCTAAGACTATCATAAGTATCCAGTTTTAGGACACTTCGAACTTCCTCACATAGCCTTTCAAGCTATTTTGTAGTTGTGAATTTTGGGACAGCCTAGCCAACACTCCAAAATTTGAAAAAAAAAAAGTGGAGAGGGGAATGGAAGGACATATTTGATTTATCTTTGTAATATCAGGCTCAAAGCATTGATCATATTGAAATTTATACACATAAACAACATGTGCATGCACAGCACACACACAAATACACACATACAGATACATGTGATTTTTCTGTTTTTGAGATACTCTGACATAGCCTAAGTAGTTTTTATATTTGCTGTGTTGCTGAGACTGGTCTTGAACTCCTAATTCTCCTATCTCTACCTACCAAGAGTTGGGGTGAAATGTATGAGCCATCACACCTGGCCAAAAATGTGAAACATTTACACATAAGACAAACTCCTCCACCAACAAAGACATAGCAGCAGTTTGAGAAAATAAGGATATTCAAAATTACTTCTATTTCCATTTTTAGTGTTGGACAGTTTTATTCATTTCTAAAAGCCATTAAACTTTATTTAAAAGAGCAAGTTATATCTCTGGAAGCAGCAGTTTATAGAGTTGATTAGTTTGATGTTTTTGTCCCTGGGAACTCTAGGAGTACTGGGTGGCTCATATCGTTGTTCCTCCTATGGCAGAAATTTTCAACTTAAAAAAATAATTAGAAAGATCTTGGCCAAGAACTCTAACAGAACACTACTGCTTTAACAAAGGCCATGCCAGCATTATGGACCCAAGGGAAGATGCTACCTGATAACACTCCTTAGAGACTGCCCAGCTGTCCCCAACAAAACCCCCTAACCTCACCTCACCTCTTCATCCTGGGCTACAATTCCAACAGATGACCCTTACTCTATCGGAGGTCAAGTCAGTACTTGGAACACCAGAGGCCATACCAGTTCCCAGAAACCCAGAGACAACCAAGGCACCCAAAACCTCAGCAGAAGCACCTTAATAAACCTGAAGATTCACTGGTCACCAGAACCACAGGTCACTCAGGTCAAAGACCATAGAGGAAGCAGAAACCAAGGGAAAAACACACACACACACACACACACACACACACAGAAAATTCCTTCAACAAAGATTAACGCAGAAATCAGCACCCAAACCTGTAATTACCCAAACACAGATGACTAGACATCAGCATAAGAACACTACCAGCAGCAGCCAGGATAATATGTTACCACTAGAGTCAAAAGATCATGCTACACCAAGCCCTGGGTATTCCAACATATTTGAAGCACAAGAAAATCATCTTAAAACCAATCATATAAAGATGTTAGAGGCCTTGAAGAGGAAATAAATTATCACTTAAAGAAATCCAGGGAAACACAAACAAACAAGTAAAGGAAGCGAATAAACTGTTCAACACTGAAAATGCAAATAGAAGCAATGGAAAATAAAAAAAAAAAACCACAACCTGAGGAAATTCTGGAGATAGAAAAATCTAGGTAAGTGAACAAGACTACAGATCCAAGCATCACTAACAGAATACAAGAGAGAATCGCAGACATAGAAGATACTATAGAAGAAATTGATACCCTGGTCAAAGAAAATGTTAAATCTAAAAAGTTCCTGACATAAAGCATCCTGGAAATCAGGGGCACTAGGAAAACACCAAATTTAAGAATAACAGAAGTAGGAGATTTCCAGCTCAAAGATCCAGAAGATATTTTAACAAAATCATAAAAGAAAATTTCCCCAACCTAAAGAAAGATATGCCTATAAAAAATACAAGAAGCTTACAGAATACCAAATAGATTGGACCAGAAAAGAAAATCCACCTGCCACATAATAGTCAAAATATTAACTGTACAGAACAAAGATAGAATATTAAAAGCTGCAAAGAAAAAAAGGCGAAGTAACATCGAAAGTCAGACCTATCAGAATTACACCTGACTTCTCATCAGAGACTCTAAAAGCCAGAAAGGCCTGGACAAATGTCTGTGAGACTCTAAGAAACTACAGATGCCAGCCCAGGTTACTATAGCCAGCAAAGCTTTCAATCACCATAGACAGAAAAACAAACAAGTTATTTAATGATAAAGTCAAATTTAAACAGTATCTATCCACAAACCCCATCCTACAGAAGGTATTAGAAGGAAAATTCCAATCCAAGGAGGTTAACTACACCCATGAAAACTCAGGAAATAATATCATACCAGGAAAACCAAAAGAAGAAAAGTGCGTGTACACACACACACACACGCATGCAAAAACACACACACACTACCACCACCATCAACAACAACAATATAATATTAGAAATTAACATCACTCATTAATATTGCTCAATATTAATGGACTCAATTCCCCAATAAAAAGACACAGGCTAACAGAATGGATTGTGAAAACAGCATCCATCTTTCTGCTGCAAACAAGAAACACACCTCAACTAGATATTACCTCAGAATAAAGGGTTGGAAAAGATTTTCCAAGCAAATGGACCCTAAAATCAAGTTAGTATAGCTAGTCTAACATCTAACAAAATAGACTTCCAACAAAAATTAATCAAAAGAAATGGAGAGGGACACTTTATACTCACCAAAGGAAAAATACACTATGATGAAATCTTAATGCTAAACATCTATGCCACGACACCAAACTAGAGTTATCTAAAGAGACAGAACATTGAGAAAATGAATCCATGAATCCATGGCTATAAGGCATTTTCTTGGTTGAGGAAGGCCTAGCCCATCGTGAGTGGTTCCATGCCTGGTTAGTGGTCTTAGGTTCTATAAAAAAGCATGCCATAGGAAGCAAGTTAGGAAGCAGCACCCTTCCATAGCCTCTGCTTCAGCCCCTGCCTCCAGGTTCTTGCCCTATTTAAGTTCCTGTCCTGAGTTCCATCAGTGATGAACAGCATGGTGGGAGTGTAAATCAAATAAACAGTTTCCTCCCCAACTTGCTTTTTGTTCATGGTGTTTCATCTCAGCAATTGAAACCCTAACTAAGATAGGCACACACATTTGTTATTGTTGCTTCTGTTGTTGTTATTATTATTATTATTTAATTATTTTACAGTCCAGTTGTTATCCCCTACCCAGTCTGCCCTCTGACTGTTCCTCATCCTGTTCCCCCCACCCCCATCTCCAACAGAATATCTCCACCCTCTCACCCCCACCCCACCAGGCCTCCTCACTCCCTGGGGCCTCAAGTCTCTTGAGGGTTAGGAGGCACCCACATTTATAAAAGGAACATTACTAAAGCTTCAATCACACATTGAACTTCACACATTAATAGATGGGAGACTTCAACACCCCACTCTCACCAGTGGACAGGTCATCCAGAACAGAAACTAAACACAGAAATAATGGAACTAACAAATGATACGTCTCAAATGGATATAGATAGAACATTTCACCCAAACACAAAAGAATATATCTTCATCTCAGCACCACATGGAACCTTCTCCAAAATGGACCATATACATGGTTACAAATCAAGTCTCAACGGATTCAAGAAAATTGAAATAAACCCCTGTATCTTATCAGACCAGAACTATAGTGGATTAAAGCTGGACATAAACAACAACAGTAACAACAGAAAGCCTACAAATTCAGAGAAATTGAAGAACTCTCTAGTCATTGGCCACTGGGTCAAGGAAGAAATAAAGACAGAAATTAAAGACTTCCTAGAATTCAATGAAAGTGACTCCACAACATACCTAAACTTTCAGGACACAAAGTGATTCTAAGAGGAAAGATCATAGCATTAGGTGCCTTCATAAGGAAAGAATACAAATAGCATACTAGTGACTTAACTGTTCATTTGTACTCTCTAGAACAAAGAGAAGCAAACACATCCAAAAGGAATAGATGCCAAAAAAAAAAAAAACAGGATTAAAATAGAAATGAAGAGAAAAATACAAAGAATCAATGAAGCACAGATTTGGTCCTTTGAAGAAGTCAACAAGATAAACAAACCCTGATCCAAAGTAACTAAAAGGCAGAGAGAGTATATCCAAATTAACAAAATCAGAAGCAAAAAGGAGCACTAAACAAGAGACACCAAGGAAATATAATCATACTTCAAAAACCCACACTAGGCAAAATTGAAATATCTAAAAGAAATGAACCACTTACCAAAGTTAAATCAAGATCAGATAAACAATTTTAGTACACTAATAACCACTAAAGAAACAGAAGTCATTAAAAGTCGGAAAAAAAAAGCCCAGGCCAGACAGTTTTAGCAAAGCATCCTGTACTGGCTGGTTTTGTGTCAACTTGACACAGGCTGGAGTTATCACAGAGAAAGGAGCTTCAGGTGAGGAAATGCCTCCATGAGATCCAGCTGTGGGACATTTTCTCTATTAGTGATTGGGGGGGGTGTCTACTGTGGGTGGTGCCATCCCTGGGCTGGTAGTCCTAGGTTCTATAAGAAAGCAAGCTGAGCAAGCCAGAGGAAGCAAGCCAGTAAGGAACATCCCTCCATGGCCTCTGCATCTGCTCCTGCTTCCTGACCTGCTTGAGGTCCAGTCTTGATTTCCTTTGGTGATGAACAGCTATGTAGAAGTGCAAGCTGAATAAACCCTTTCCTCCCCAACTTGCTTCTTGGTCATGATGTTTGTGTAAGAATAGAAACCCTGACTAAGACATACCCTTTGAGTGTATGCCTAAGAGTGATATAGCTGGATCTTAAGGTAAATCTATTCCTAGATTCTCTAGAAACTCCACATTGATTTCTACAGAAACTGTACAAGTTTACACTCTTCCACAGGCAATGTATGGGTGCTCTCTTTGCCTCACATCCTTGGCAGCATGAGCTGTCTTTTGTTATAGTGAGCATGGCCATTCTAACTAGTATAAGATAAAATCTCAAATTTTTGCATTTTTGTGATGGCTAAGTATGTTGAATATTTCTTTAAATGTTTCCCAGACGTTTGTGCCCTTTTTTGGATGTGTAGTTGGTAAAGCTCTTTTCCAGTTCTGTAGCCTACCATTTTGTCAGAACCATAGTGTCCTTGACCTTGCAGAAGCTTTCCAGTTTTCATGAAGTCCCATTTATTAGTTGTTGTTCTTAGTGCCTATGCCATCAGTCTCCTGTTCAGAGTTCTTTTCCTGTGCCAATGAATCCAAGACTATTCCCCCACTTTCCTTCTATCAGATTCAGGGTATCTGACCTTTTGTTAAGGTCCTTGATTCTTTCAGAGTTAAGTTGTGTGTAGGGTGATAATTATGGATCTATTTGCATTCTTCTACAGTTTGAGCAGCACCACTTGTTGAAAATATTGTCTTTTCCAGTTGTGCATTTCTGGCTTTGTCAAAATTCATGTGTACATAAGTATACACTTATGTCTGGGTCTTGAATTTGATTTCATTGATTAGTGTGTTTGTTTTTATATCAAGTCATGCTGTTTTTATTACTATAGCTTTGTAGTACTGTTTTAGATGGAAGATGGTGACACCGCCAGCATATCTTTTCTCATTCATGATTAATTAGCCTCGGTTTGTTGTGTTCCAATATAAAATTGAAAAATGTTGGGCTGGAGAGATGGCTCAGCAGGTGACAGCACTGACTGATGTACCAGGAGTCCTGCATTCAATTCCTGGCAACCACATGGTGGCTCACAACTATCTCTAATGGGGTCTAATGGCCTGTTCTAGTGTGTCAGGGACAGCATGCATAAAATAATTTAATTTTTAAAAAGAAAGAAAATTGTCTTTTAAATTTCTGAGAATAATTTTGTTGAAATTTAGATGAAGGTTGTGTTGAATCTGGAGATTGCTTTTGGTAGGGTGACCAATAGGAGGGTTTTTTTGTTTTGTTTTGTTTGTTCGTTTTTTATCTTATGTTTCATCTTAATTTTTCTATTATACAAGTCTTGGATATACTCACTGGCTTGGGTAGAATTACTAGCATATTTGTGAGGCTACTGTGAAAACTATTGTTTCCTTGATATTTTTTTCTCAGTCTGTCATTTTTATATATGCGTCAATTTTGTTTTCTGTTACTTTGGTGAAAGTGTTTATCAGCTGTAGAACTTTTCTGGTCAAGTTTTAGTATCATTGCACTCATGAGGCTAAGGTAAGAAGATCATGAGTTTGAGGCCAGTATGAGCAATAGAGTAAAACCTTGCAAAACAAACAAATAAATGTTAATACTTCGGCCTTTAAAGTCAAACACAGGTCCTAAAGAGATGGCTCAGTGCTTAAGGGTACATGCTGATATTGCAGAAAACCTGAATTCTATTCCTACCTTATAACTCACAACTTAAAAATGCATAACTCTTTCCCTAGAAAAATCTGATACACACACACACACACATACACACACACAATTGAAATAAAAATAAATCTTTAAAGTTTAGCATACATTGTTTGAATTGTGTCTATTAACAACACGAACTTAATCTAAGTTAGGCCTTTTTTCTGTTAAATTAAAATAATAACAATTCTGCTTGGTTTATTGTGAAAATTGCAGACTCGCTTAAGGTCTTAGTGCAATTATTAGTGTGGGGTTAGTGCTCAATTAACGTATGCCAATTTTCCTCTTCTAGTCTGAACATAAAGTTCATAAGAGGGACTCTGAAATCCTCTGGATTCCTCATTTATGATGGTGGTATACATGAGATAAAACCTATGTCATATGTGAGTGTGTGTCAGGGACGACAGCATGCATCTCAGGCTTTTACAAACACATGCACACACATGTACTTACATCACTTTCTCCCACTCACAAACACATTCACACACATACACACACGCGCGTGCACACACACACACACACACACACACACTCTCACACACCAGTCCTGAAAATCTAAGAACTCTTCAAGTTTGCTTAAATAGCTTTCCTGGGCAAAAGTAATATAAGTTGCCAATTGGCAATGAAATGATTTTCCATTCAAATCTGGCAGCAAAAGATTTAAAAAGAAAGCTGGGAAAACAGCAGAGGAAGTAATATGCTTCCTTCCTTAAGGGCAGTTTTTAGACTCTTTGGCACCATGGAGAAATATATATGTTTGTGTGTGTAGATATATATATATATATATATATATATATATATATATATATATTGTGTGTGTGTGTGTGTATTCATATGTAAGGGTAAATTCTGTTTGATAACTTCAAGATTTATTTTTATCAAAAAAATGAGAATTTTCTAGTTAAGATCACACACAAAAAAAATATGTCCTTTCTCTCACCTTTTTTACTTTCTGTGAAGTCCCTTTCGCAGCCATACAAATTTCTCCATTTGGGTTCTCTCCTGCAGAGAGAGTGAATCTGGTCTTCTGGCTTGGGGTAGGGGGTCATTTGACTTCAGTAAAAGTATTAGAAGTTGTCACTTATACAAAATAAAAACAATCATCAAAACGACTCATTTGATATTTTCATTGCTCTTGAGATTCTAAGAAGAGAAACTGAAGCAGCTTTAATGGATTCTTTTAAATCTTTCCTTTCAGAACCACAAATGAAAGTATTCTGATCATTTATTTCATGAATTAATTAATTTATTTACTTTAAGTCTGAATCACAGCTTCACCTCCCTCCTCTCCTTCCTCCCAGTCTCACCTTCTCATTTTCCCTCTCTCTTTAGAGAAGGGGAGGCCTCCTATGGATATCAACCAGCCTTGGCATATCGTTACAGTAGGACTAGGTATATCTTCTCCTATTGAAGCTAGACAAGATAGCCCAGTTAGGGAAAGGGTATACAAAGGCAGAGAGCAAAGACAGAGACAGTCCCTGCTCCTGCTGTTAGAGAACCCACATGTCTGTCATATATGTATAGGGGGCCTAGATCTGTCCTATGCATGACCTGTGGTTAGCTGTTTAGTTTCTGTGAACCCCTACAGTTCCAAGTTAGTTGATTCTGTAGGTTTTCTTGTGATATCCTTGACCTCTCTGGCTCCTTCAAATCCTTCCTCTCTTCTACAAGATTTCCAAGCTCTGCCCAATGGATGCCTGTGAGTCTTTACATAAATTCCATAAGGTATTGGGTGAAGCCTCGCAGATGACAGTTATACTAGGCTCCTATTTGCAAATATTCCAGAATATCATTAATGGTGTCAAGGGTAGTGTCTTAGTTAGGATTTTATTGCTGTGAGCTCACGCCATGACCAAGCATGACAAAAGCATGGTCAGGCCTATCACAGTAATACTCCACTCCTGGTACCAACTTCTGTCTTAATTAGGGTTTTACTACTGTGAACAGACACCATGACCATGGTAAGTCTTATAAAGGACAACATTTAATTGGGGCTGGCTTACAGGTTCAGTGGTTCAGTCCATTATCATCAAGGTGGAAGCATGGCAGTGCCCAGGCAGGCATAGTGCAGGAGTAGCTGAGAAGGCTACTAGTGGAAGACTGACTTCCAGGCAGCTAGGATGGAGGTCTTAAACCCACGCTCACATTGACACACCTACTCCAACAAAGCCACACCTCCTAATCGTGCCACTCCCTGGGCCAAACATACACCAAACGTCACAGGTGGGCTATCTCTCATTTCGTCAATTACCACTCCATCTTTATCCCTGCACATCTTGTAGTCAGGATAAAATTGTGGGTCAAAGTTTTGTGGTTGGCTTGGTGTCCCCTTCTTTTCATTGGAATTCTTGCCTGCTTACAGGAGGTAGCCATTTCAGGTTCCATACACCCTATTGCTAGTAGTCTAAGCTAAGATCACCCTCATAGATTCCTGGGAGTTTCCAATGTCCTAGATTTCTAGCTGGTCCCAGAAATGCCCCACCCCTGATTCCAGTTTTCTCTCCCTCCATCCTCCCTAGAGCCGAACACTCTGCTGTTTCCTCCCCACTTCTCTCCCACCCTGTTCCTTCTTTACATCTACCATTAATGTCTAATCTATTTCTCCTTCTCAGTGAGATTCAAGGGTCCTCCTATGGGCCCTCCTTTTTACTTATCTTCTTTGGGTATGGGGATTGTAGCATAGTTAGCCTGCATTTTGTGGCTGATATCCACTTATAAGTGACTACATACCATGTTTGTCTTTCTGAGTCAGGGTTATCTTACTCAAAATGATATTTTTTAGTTCCATACATTTGCCTTCAAATTTCATGGTGTCACTGATTTTACTAGCTGAGTAATAATCCATTGTGTAAATGTACATTTTATTTATCTCTTCTTCGGTTAGGAGCATCTAGGTTGTTTTGAGTTTCTGGCTATTACAAATAAAGCTGCTATGAACATAGTAGAGCACATGTCCTTGTGACAAAAGGGGAGCATCTTTTGAGTATATGCCCAGAAGTAGTATAGCTGTGTCTTGAAGTAGAACTATTCCTAATTTTCTGAAAAACCACCAGATTTATTTCGAAAATGAGTGTTTAGTTTGCATTCCCATCCACAATGAAGGAGTCCTCCCCTTGCTCAGCACGCACGCATCCTTGCCAGCATGGGCTTCACTTGAGTTTTTTATTTTAGTCATTCTGGCAAGTGTAAGATGGAACCTCAGAGTCAGTTTGATTTGCATTTCCATGATGACTAAGGACATTGAACATTTCTTCAAGTACTTCTCAGCCATTAGAGATTTCTCTGTTGAGAATTCTCTGCTCAATGTTTTGTTTGTTTGTTTGTTTTGTTTTTTTCGAGACAGGGTTTCTCTGTGTAGCCCTGGCTGTCCTGGAACTCACTCTGTAGACCAGGCTGGCCTTGAACTCAGAAATCTGCCTGCCTCTGCCTCCCAAGTGCTGGGATTAAAGGCGTGCGCCACCACTGCCTGGCTTCTGCTCAATGTTTTAATGAGGCCACAATTACACCAACACTTAAACCACATAAAGGCTAACAAAGAACAAAAATGGCAAACCAATTGCCCTTATGAATATAGATTAAAAACTTCTCAATAAAATGCTTGCAAACTGAATTCAAGAACACATCAAAAAGATTATCTACCATCAACTCAGACCGTCAGGGATTCTTAAATATACATAAATGAATAAATTTAATCCACCATATAAACAGACTGAAAAACACAAGCCACATGGTGATAGCATTAGATACAGAAAAGGTCTTTGACAAAATCTGGACAATGTGCAGAGAATGAGAGACCTTTGAACACTCATTCCTAAATAGGATATATCTTTATAAAATCCTTAGAACTATGAAGAAGATGAGTCAGAAAGTTTGTAAGATCCAAAGGAGAAAGAGGACACCAAAAAAAAACCCAAATAAACAAACAAACAAAAAAACCAAAACAGCTTTCCAGATTCAATAGGACTGATCAACATAGACCTCACAGAGTCTGTGGCAGCATGCACATGGCCTGCACAAGTTCAAGACAGATGGAATCCCAGTTCTGAGAGGAGAAGGGAATACTAGTCCTCATCGATAACATAGAAGCTGTCTCCAACTGACAACCACTAGCAAAGAAAAAATCAGTTTCCTCCACTGGGGAAAACTGTTACACAAACCATACCTAAGTGAGGGACTAATGCCCAGCAGTAGATGGCCAACACAAAATGAACTCAATCATATTTTTGGAGCTCTCTTGTCTCATAATGCTTTGTTTCAGTGTTTTGCATCATAGATCTTTTCCTTATAAATATATATGTTCAATTTTGGGGTGTGTGTGTGTGTGTGTGTGTGTGTGTGTGTGTTCCTCATAGTTTGTCTTTGGTGGGTTTCTTTCTGTTTTTTTTTTTTACTCTGGTGTGGTGGTGGTGTTGTTGTTGCTAGTAGTAGGAATAGTAGTAGTTAGTTTGCTTTCTAAAGAAAAAAAAGAAAGAAGCCATGGTGTTGGAAGAGGAGGTAGATGGGAAAGATCAGATAAAAATAAGGGAGGGGAAATCATGATGAAACTACTGAATGAAAAAAAATATTTTCAATTAAAAAGGGGTTTGTAATATACTCTTTTGGAAAGCAAAGTTGCAAGGTATCACTTATATACAAGCTTTTATCTCAGGTGAGATACCTGACTTTGATAATTAAGATGATAAAACTAATTTTCAAATAAGAGGTAGGCCCAACATACATATTCAAAAACCAAACTAAATATAATCACAGTAACTAGCATACCTTGTTACTAATATCTAATACTTACTCAACAAATGACTGAAAGCATCAAGATAATGATGACTAACTCATAATTTCATGCTTTTAAGTCTTTCATTCACAAATATAAAATTTCTTGCATCAAAAATGATTTATTTTATAGCTACATATTTAAGTCTCTGTAGATATTGTTAAGGAAAGATACATTCCTAAATGGGGCTTATGAGATAACTCATAAATAAAGGCACTTACCACCAAACCTGATGACCTTAGTTCAATACCAGAAACCCACATGGTGGAAAGAGAGAACCAGCTCTTACAAGTGTCCTCTGACCTCCACATGCACACTGTGGCACTCAACATCCCCCTTCCTCTCTGACACACACAGAACCAGAAAGATTCGGATGGTCTGAGAGAGAATAAATAAATAAATAAGCCAACAAATAAAAGAGGAAAAAAAAAGAAAAGATAGAAATCTTACATTTCTAAACTTAAACAGTTCCTTAAATTTCTATATTCTGGAAAGCTTACTGTAATTCTAAGTAATTCCATGTAATACTCTCATATATGACACTGAATTAATCTATCCCAAGTTTTATAATACACAGTTTGGACAGGTATTTTGCCACCAAAGAAAAACAATTATAGGGCTGGAGAGATGGCTTGGCGGGTAAGAGCACTGACTGCTCTTCCAAAGGTCCTGAGTTCAAATCCCAGCAACCACATGGTGGCTCACAACCATCCATAAAGAGATCTGACACCCTCTTCTGGTGTCTGAAGACAGCTACACTGTACTTAGATGTAATAAATAAATAAATCTTAAAAAAAAAAAGAAAGAAAAACAATTATAATTGTAGGTTTTCTTAGAGTCATTGTCCTAGTTTGCTTTCTGTTGCTTTGATAAAAACACTGTGTAAAACTAACTTGGGAAGGAAAGGGCTTCTTTGGCTTACAGGTCACAGTTTCTCATCAAGGGAAACTGAGGAAGAACCTTGAGCCAGTACTGAAGCTTGGACCACTGAAGAGCACTGCTTACAGCTTGCTCCCAGGCTCATGTCCAGCTACCTCAGACATCCCAGGACCTCCTACCCAGGGGTGTACCAATACAGAGGGCACTATTCCCTCCATCAGTTAGCAATCAGGAAAAAGCCCACTTACATAGTTACATGCCAGTCTGATGGGGACACTTCTCCAATTGAAATTCCCTCTTTCCATGTGTCTCTAGTTGTATCAAGTAAACAAAAGCTAATGAGCATAGCCTCCCATTTTAAAGTTAGCTACCAGATATAAGTAATCAGACTAAATCTACATTGATTTTGTTTTGTTTAAAAGCAAAAGTTTAGTTTCACGTAGTATCATCATTTAATAAAATTTCCATTTCATAAAAGGCCTGAATAGAAACACTCACAACAAAAACATCCCTGCAGACTTAAGTGATCTATACTGCAACCTGGAATAGTTTAAAATAAAATTACTTAAACAAAAGACATTTTAATACCTAGACAAGCGAGTGCATTTGTGAAAAGAAAACTGTAGGAAAATAAATAAGAAGAATGAACTCTATTACAATTGCAAATTACTTTCCCAAAAGTATTGTAGTCATGATGATGAAATAATGATTAGATGGCTTTGATGAGAATACTGTAATGGTTAATTTAAGGGAATTATGCTTCTCACAACCATTTTGCTTTAATGTTACATCTTCCATTGCATTAGTTATCGTAGTACACAAAGAGGAAGCCCTGCAACTAATTATGGAAGCTGTTAAAAGATAATATCATGTAATTTAAATATCATTTTCAAGAAAATATATTAGCAATGAACACAGTTACTTCTCATTATATAATTGGCATTGTGTTGAAGATGGAAAAAATAGTACCCCTACTTCTGGATATCTTGACTAACAAGAAGCTAAATAATGTTTCCAAACATTGGTTATGTTTTTTATATGTTTACTTGAAGGAAACTAACTACTTTTTTTTTTTTTACATTTTAGGCCAACAAAATTATATTAATTTCAAAATGAGTCCTTGGAAACAACTTGGAACATTAGGCACAAACTCCTCTAAAGTGAAGTTTTTGAAGAAATTACATCATATCTACAAATCTTATTCCAATGTGTTCTGTGAATAAGTTAAACCCTAAGTATACATACGTCCCATGAACTTTCCTGAGATTCCTCCTCCTTTTAGCTGCTCTCTTAGAGGGAAGCCTTAGGTGCCACGCCAATCAAACCTTTCTTGAATGTTTTAAGGAGAAAATGTATCATATATCAAAATCCCTTTTGGGTGGCTTGCAACTCCAGCTACAAGATACCTGAAAATCTCTTCCAGACTTCATACACACACACACACACACACACACACACACACATTTTTAAAATTTAAAAATAAATTTTAAAGAAGAAGTCCTTCTCATCACTACCCATCCTCCCCCAGAAAAGCATATACATGTTTGTAGGCCAAAGTTACATATTAATGTTGGTAAAATGTATTATGGATACAATTATATAAATTCAGACATTATATAAATATGGACAGATGACTGAATAGTTAAGAAGAACCAGAGCTCAGTTTCCAGCACCCAAGTTAAGCAGCTCACAACTGCCTGTAATTCCAGCTCCAAGGAACGGCATCTTATTATGGCCTTCATGGCCTTTCACACATATGCAAAGACAAACTCAGACATATATCTATACACATACATAAATCATTGAAACAACAACTTAGGTGTGAAAGGGTATGACTATAGCCCAGCATTTGAAGGGCAGAGGCAAAAGGATCCCAAGGCAAGTCACAGATAAGCCGGGACTACATAGTTAGATTCTGACAAAGAATGCAAGAAATGAAAGAAAAAGAGAAAAGAAAAGAAAAGAAAAGAAAAGAAAAGAAAAGAAAGGAAGGAAGGAGAGACCGAGGGAGAGAAGGAGGGAGGGAGAAAGAAAGAGAGGGAGGGAGGGAGGGAGGGAGGGAGGGAGGGAGGACGGGAGAAAGAGAGGGAGGGAGGGAGGGAGGGAGGGAAGGTAGGCAGGTCTCAAAGAAAAGTAAATGTAAATATAAAAACTCAAGCCCTATTAAAAGAACGGCTTTAACAATCTCATAGTTTATCTTATGTTTGTTTTTCAGAAGATGGTTAATTTTTAAAAACTATCAATATAAATTGTAAAATGTTTGTGCTAATAAGTTTATGACTATTTTATTTCCTATAGTTTAATGTCCCCCCGTGTGTGTGTGTGTGTGTGTGTGTGTATGTGTGTATGCACGCACATGCACATCGGGATAGGCGGTCCATGTGTGTTTTCAGAAGGAAGTATGCTAAAATCTTAATAAAAAATAAAAATATTTTCCTCTGGAATTCAAAATTTATGGCATTTAATGTTACTCTTTTTTTGAGACATCATCTACTTTACTTATGCTCAATCAATTAGATTTGAATATACAGGCCACTAAAACCAGAGATGTAATGAATTCCACAATTAAAATGTCAATCAACATGATACTATATCAGTACTATTTATTATGGTTATGAAATGTGAAATCCCTCAAGAATATGAAAACGGTATATATGTATGGGACTGTGAAAGGCAACCTGTGTTCTGGTTGAGCTAGGTTTAAACCCCGGAGACCTAGCAGATAATTCTGCAAAGGATGGAAGGTCAATTTGCTGTGTTCTCAGACACTAGGCTCCTGATGCGAGGCCTCAGCTCTCCATAATTATGTGGCCATCAGTCACGTAGGGCAATGCCCCAAACCCCCGCATTCTGTCTGGACCCCACCCCCCACAGTTACCTGGCAACAGCCAGTTATGCTCCTCCCCACAGTTACCTGGCAACAGCCAGGTAGGCCTAGCCCACTATAAAAGGGGATGCTTGTCCCCTCCTCTCTCTCTTACCCTCTTGCATTTTTACTCTCTTACTCTTTCTCTCTTGCCCTCTTGCTTCCCCTGTCTCCACATTCCCTTTCCTCCAATTCTCTACAATAAATGATCTAAAACCATGGACTGCCTCTTCTCATGGGGCAGATCTTCCTTTAAAGAGTCACATCTAACCTCCCACAGGAAAACCAAGCCAAACTTCCAAGCTAAGCAAGCCAAAGACTCCCCCCTACCCGAACCAGTACGAGCTCTCCTCCCTCCCCTTCCCACTTTGGCCCGGGCTAGATCCAGCCGTGGGACCCAACTCCATTCTCAGCTCTTCCAGTATCCAGCAGTGTCTTCGGTGCCCAAGACTGAGAACCTGTCGTTCCTGGCCTCTGTGCAGCCTGGGGACCCCGAGTCGACTCTGGCAGTTCCACGGGGACCACAGACTGCACTCCCCCCACCCCCAGAGTGGGGTCCTGCAGCTTCCCACAGCCTGACACCAGCCCAGTGGTGGCATGGGGTACAAGCAATCAAAATTTCTCACCCAGAGGCCTGAGTCCTGGCCAGAAACTGGCCACCCACTTTTAACCCATACATTTGTTTAAAAGTTTTACAATATATTTTTTAAAGAGAAAGATGCAGCAAACTTACAAAGCAAGTCTTTGTCTAAAATTAACCTGTGAATAAGCCAGCCAAATACATGAATATGGTAGATAGATAGATAGATAGATAGATAGATAGATAGATAGATAGATAGATTGAGAGATAGAGATCAATAGATAGAAAGATGATAGATAAATAGATGATAGATATCCATTATAGATCCTTAATTAATAAAACAAAACAAGTCCCTTGTATCATCTCTGCCAGACTCCACTGTAAACGAAAAAAGCAAGGAGGAGGCTATACTCAAACTAAAGGCAGGGATGAGCTCCGTGGATAGGATGGGTGAAAAACACAAGGTCTGTCAATTGGTTCAACCTTTCTAACCTTACAGTTATATAAGAGACTGTCATTGGGAAAAGATCTGGAAATATCCCTTAATCAACAAAGAGAAACTCACATAATGTGATGTCGGTTCACAGCTTAGGCCAACTTCCAGGTACCTTCATTAAACCACAAGAAAAGAAAATTATTTTCTTAATTAAGGAGAATCAAGATTTCCTTCCCCAGTAACAGTGCCTCTCTGTGAGAGGCTGCCCCTTTAAGACAGAGAAACAACAGAGAGAAGCTGCTCTACAGAGAGCCGGCAGCTTGCAGCGGCTTCTGCCCTGACCTTCAAACAGAGTTTTCTGAAAACATAGACATGGGCTCTAAGAATGTAAAAACAAAAGTTTCAAGCAGACAAAGTGACCAGGTTGAGGCAAAATAAGAAGTAACAGTTCTCTGAATTACCCCCCTGCCCCTTCTGCTACTGGGTTCCGAGGAAGGCCACTAACTGTCAACAATCTTATTGCAAAAATCCCTCTTGACCTGTACATTTAAAAACACATGACTTATATAGCACATCACCCCCATTGCAAGAACGGTATAAAAGATGTATGCTTTCTTTGTTGGGGAACATGAAATAAAGAAACAAACACCTCATGCTGTTAAAGCAATCATCCCCTCAAGCTGTGTTCTAAGGGACCTGAGGTGAGACCCTGGGGGGTTCCAACATAACTAGAAAGCTAAATATTTAAAAAGAAGAAGAAAAGAAAAGAAAGGAAAGGAAGAGAAGAGAAGAGAAGAGAAAAGAAAAGAAAAAAGAAAAGAAAAAGAGCTATTCCTAAGTAACTCTAATCCAGTCCTACCTAAAGTCTGTTAAAGGCAAGTTGGCTGATAGCGAGATAAAAGTTCACCACATGGAAAATAGTAGACAGGACCCCTTGGAGAGTTAATGCTAGTGAACACCAAGCCTCAGATCACAGCAGGAAGGTTCATGGACACGACATGGTTAGTGACAAAAGTAGAGTCTCTAATTAGCAAAAGCTTCTGGTTTGAAAGTAAAGGACTTAACCTTCCTCAGGAAATAATGAGACAGACAATGTTTAAAGTCTCACTGGAAGGTTTCAAGTATAATGTGATTGCTATGAACCCTCTTACATCTGCAAACTGACAGACACAGGTGACCGAACAATGAACTGTACAATGAATAAACTTGGCAGTGAACAAAAAAAAAAACAAAAACAAAAACAACAACAACCAAAAAAAACCATTTTATATATGCTAGCATCCTCTAAAATAGCATTCCTCTTTTGTCCCTGAGTTATGATGAAGGAGTTTCACAGGCCATAATATTTAGTTCAGATGCTTTAATTTTAAAAGATCTAAAAAGGTTTCATTTTGTTTGTTTTGTTTTCTGAAAACTTCCTTATGTATCGATTTTTGTGTTATGGCAACATCTGGGATCTTAAGTGTATGTCAGAGACAAAGCATGTATTAAAGGCTAAAGTTCAATAGCAGACACAAACATTCAGTGCTGTGAATTATCTAAAATTATATCTAAAGCAAGAGTCTAAAAATGAAACAAATGAGAACTGAGCCTTTTATCTTCTGGTGAAAGGAGTTCCCTGTGTTCTCAAGTTATTTGTTTCCATGCATAACTTTCCTTTCCTCCTTCTTTCTTTTTCTTGTTCTTTCTTTTAACACCACAAAATCTGAATAATAAGAAAGAAAATCCACTCTTTTTATCAAATTCAATTGAATTTGGAAAAGTATTTTTGATTATTCATCAAAACAATGTATATTCCTTAGTAAATAAAGTAGACAAATATTTGATTGATTGTTCAGTTTGCCTGCTTCATTTCTTCAATATGTTTGTTACACTACAATAGCTATTTTTCAGGATAGTTATAAATAAACTGACATATATACTGTTTCTGAAAATACCAAAGCTTTTTTTACACATTCTGATGTGTTCAACATTTGTTTAGGAGCCATAAAAATTCTTGGCTCAGCAATAAAATACGACTTTGTGCCGGGCGGTGGTGGCGCATGCCTTTAATCCCAGCATTTGGGAGGCAGAGGCAGGAGGATTTCTGAGTTCGAGATCAGCCTGGTCTACAAAGTGAGTTCCAGGACAGCCAGGGCTACACAGAGAAACCCTGTCTCGAAAAAACCCAAAAAAAAAAAAAAAAAAAGAAATGAAAATACTACTTTGTGCTGAAGTATCCACACTCAAAATTATAAACCTCAAGTAAAACAATCTAATAGGTCACCAATATAACTGCAAGAGTTGGGGTTCAAATTTCAAATGTAGAATACTGTAAAATGAACATCTGTTTGGGGTACATCAAACATCACCCATACAAATGCTAAAGAGACTTGAATTATGAAGAGTCTGTCCTCTAGGATTTCATCTTAATGCAAATGAGGGGCTGTGAAATTGTATATTCATTTTCACAATCAGGACACTAAGAATCAGGCTTGTTATTGTCTCTAATATAAGCATTAGAAGGACAGTGTGCACTGCAAAAATATACTGTTTCTTTCCTTCCCTTATTCTTTATTATTATTATTAATTATTATTTATTTTCTATATTCTTTATTTACATTCCAAATGATTTCCCCTTTCCCGGTTCCCCCCTCCCCGAAAGTTCCATAAGCCCTTTTCCCTTCCCTTGTTCCCCATTTCCCTAAGAATTTCATGAATTCATTGCTGAGTAGTATTCCATTGTGTAAAATATACATGGAAACTATCTCTGATAAAATTGAAGAAATATATAGAAAAACACGTTAAGATTGACTATTTCATGGGAAAAATATACAGATAAAATGGTAGGCATAAAAATATTCCTAAGTTGATAGAAAGTGGAATTATAAGAAAGTGGAATTATAAACATTTTCTGATAAAACTGAAGTTCTACAAGGATAATATTTCTGATAAAACTCAAGAAATATATAGAAAAACACATTAAAACTGATTATTTCATGAAAAATTATACAGATAAGATGGTAGGCATAAAAATATTCCTAAATTGATTGAAAGTAGAATTAAAAACATTTTCTGATAAAATTGAAGATTTACATGGAAAACATTTCTGATAAAACTGAAAAAATGGGAAAACATTAAAATTGAAGATTATCATGAAAAATTATACAGATAAAACGGTAGGCATAAAAATATTTCTAAGTTGGTTGAAAGTGAAATTATAAACATTTTCTGATAAAATTGAAGATTTACATGGAAAATATCTCTGATAAAATTGAAGAAATATATAAAAAACACATTAAGATTGAGTATTTCATGGAAAAATTATACAGATAAAATGGAAGGCATAAAAATATTCCTAAGTTTTTGGAAAGTGGAATTATAAACATTTTCTGATAAAATTGAAGATCTACAAGGAAAATATTTCTGATAAAATTCAAGAAGTATATAGAAAAACATGTTAAAACTGACTATTTCATGGAAAATTTTACAGATAAAATGGAAGTTATAAAAATGATCCTGAGGTGATTGAAAGTAAAATTATAGACATTGTCTGATAAAATTGAAGATTTACATGGAAAATATTTCTGATAAAATATAGAAAAACATTAAAATTGAAGATTATCATGAACAATTATACTGGTAAAATGGTAGGCATAAAAGTATTTCTAAATTGATTGAAAGTGAAATTATAAATATTTTCTGACAAAATTGAAGATTTACATGGAAAATGTTTCTGATAAAATTGAATTAATATATAGAAAAAATTTTAAAATTAAAGATTGTCATGGAAAATACTACAGTTAAAATGGTAGATATAAAAAAAATTACTAAATTGAAAGAAGAATCACAAATATTTTCTGATAAAATTGAAGATTCACATGAAAAATATTTCTGTTAGACTATGTTTTTGGTTGGGGAATTGAGTCCATTGATGTTATAAGATATTAAGGAATAGTGATTGTTGCTTCCTGTTATTTTTGATGTTCTTTTTATGTTTGTGTGGTTACTTTCTTTTGGGTTTGTTGGAAAAAAGATTACTTTCTTGCTTTTTCTAGGGTGTAGTTTCACTCCTCGTGTTGACGTTTTCCATCTATTATCTGTGTAGGGCTGGATTTGTGGAAAGATATTGTGTAAATTTTATCATGGAATATCTTGTTTTCTCCATCTATGGTAATTGAGAGTTTTGCTGGGAATAGTAGTTTGGGCTGGCATTTGTGTTCTCTTAGGGTCTGTATGAGATCTGCCCAGGATCTTCTAGCTTTCATCGTCTCGGGTGAGAAGTCTGGTGTAATTCTGATAGGCCTGCCTTTATAGGTTACTTGACCTTTTTTCCTTACTGCTTTTAATATTCTCTCTTTGTTTAGTGCGTTTGGTGTTTTGATTAAATTATTATGTGCCAGGGGGAATTTCTGGTCTGGTCCAGTCTGTTTGGAGTTCTGTAGGCTTCTTGTATGTTCACAGACATCTCTTTCTTTAGGTTAGGGAAGTTTTCTTCTATAATTTTGATGAAGATATTTACGGGCCCTTTAATTTGGAAATCTTCGCTCTCTTCTATACCTATAATCCTTAGGTTTGGTCTTCTCACTGTGTCCTGGATGTTTTGGCTCAGGGGCTTTTTGCATTTTGCATTTTCTTTAACTGTTGAGTCAATGTTTTCTATGGTATCTTCAGCCCCTGAGATTCTTTCTTCCATGTCTTGTATTCTGTTGTTCATGCTTGCATCTATGACTCCTGCTTTCTTTCCAAGATTTTCTATCTCCAGAGATGTCTCACTTTGTGATTTCTTTATTGTTTCTACTTCAATTTTTAGATCCTGGATGGTTTTGTTCAGTTCTTTCACTTGTTTGTTTCTGTTCTCCTGTAATTCTAATGAGGGATTTTTGTGTTTCCTCTTTAAGGGCCTCTACCTGGTCACCGATGCTCTCCTGTATTTCCTTCAGGGATTTTTGTGTTTCCTCTTTAAGAGCTTTTACCATTTGACCCAAGTTCTCCTGCATTTCTTTAAGGGAGTTATTTATGTCCTTCTTGATGTCCTCTAACAGCATCTTGAGATGAGACTTTAAATCCAACTCTTGCTTTTCCAATGTGTCAGGGTATCCAGGACTTGCTGTGGTGGGAGAACTGGGATCTGATGTTGCCAAGCAGCCTTGGTTACTGCTGGTAGGGTTCTTGTGCTTGCCTTTCGCCATCTGGTTATCTCTGGTGTTAGTCGGTCTTGTTTTCTCTAGCTGGTGTTAGTCGGTCTTGTTTTCTCTGGCTGGAGCTTGCCCCTCCTATGGGCCTATAAGCCTGTGCCTGTACTCCTGGGAGACCAACTCTCTTCTGGCAGGGTCTGTGCACAGAAGTCTGTGAAGCTGTCTGGTTCCCTCCTGCAAATGGCGGCCAGAAGGGAAGACTCCTGTCCCAGCTGCTCCACTGATCATATGCCTTGTGCCCTCCTAGCTGTACCCCTCCTGAGAGAAGGTAGAGATCTCACCTCCACACTCAGAAGTGAAATCGCTGCTGGGAGATAACTCTCTCCTGGCTGGCTCAGCACAGAAAAATTTGGAGCAACCTCAAAAATACTTTCTTTTCCACTGGATTGTTTTGGCTTTTGCAAGAAACAAGTGACTATAGTTGTGTGGATTTATTCCTGGGTCTTCAGTTATTTTTTTATTATTAGCTACATTCTTTATTTACGTTTCAAATGTTGTTCCCTTTCTTGGTTCCCCCCCTTCTCCGAAAATCCCAAAAGCCATCTCACCTTCTGTTTCTCTGTCTTGGTATTCCTCTACACCAAGGCATCAAGTCTTTCTAGGACCAAGGGCCTCTCCTCCCTTTAGTGTCTAACAAGATCATCCTCTGCTGCCTATGTTTCTGGAGCCATGGGTAACTCCATGTGTACTCTTTGGTTGATGGATTTGTCCCTGGGAGCTTTTATTCCATTGATTTACCTGTATGTCTCTATAAGAAAATCATGTGGGTTTTTTTTGTTGTTGTTGTTGTTTCATTTTATTTTGTTTTGTTTTTTCATTACTGCTTTGTAGTAGTCTCTAAGGTTAGGGATGGTGATTCCACAAGAAGTTATTTTATTATTGAGAATTGTTTTTGCTGTCCTGGTTTGTTATTCCCCTTGGAGTTGAGAATTAAATCTTCCTGTCTTTGTAAAGTATTAAGTTGGAACGTTGAGTCTGTAGACTGCTTTTGGTAAGATGGCCATTTTTACTATGATAATACTGCTGATCCATGAGCATGAAAGATCTTTCGATCATCTGAGTTCTTCCTCAATTTCTTTCTAGAGCGACTTGAAGGTTATGTCATATGGATCATTCACTTGCTTGGTTACAGTTACACCAATATATTTTATATTTGTGACTATCGTGGAGGGTGTCATTTCCCTAGTTTCTTTCTCAGCCCATTTATCCTTTGTATAAAGGAAGGCTACTGATTTGTTTGAGTGAATTTTATTTTATTTTACTTTTCTTTAAAAGATTCATTTTATTTATATGAGTACACTCTGTCTTCAGACACACCCGAAGAGGGCATCAGATCCCATTACAGATGGTTGGGAGGCACCATGTAGTGGCTAGTAATTGAACTCAGGACCTCTAGAAGAGCATTTAGTGATCTTAACTGCTGAGACATCTCTCTATCCCTTCAGTTAATTTTGTATCTACCATTTTGATGAAGTTGTTTATCAGCTCAGGGAATTCTCTGGTAGAATTTTGGGGTCATTTATGTATACTATCATATCATTCACAAATGATATCTTGACTACTTCCTTTCAAATTTCTATCCCTTTGATCACCTTTTGTTGTCTAATTTCTTTAGCTCCAACATTAAGTACTACATTGAATAAATAGGAAGTGAGTGGGCAGCATTGTATGTTCCCTGATCTTAGTGGGATTGCTTTAAGTTTCTCTTCATTTAATTTCATGTTGGCTATTGGTTTACTATATATTCATTTTATTATGTTTAGGTATATATATGCCTTGAATTTCTGATCTTTCCAAGCCTTTTAACATGACATGGTGCTTTATATTTCCAGGGATTTTTGAGCATTTAATGAGATGATCAAGTGTTTTCTTTTTCTTTTTCTTAGAGTTGGTTTATATAGTGGATTACTTTTATGGATTTCCATTTATTGAACAATTCTTGCATCTTTGTGATGAAGCCTACTTGATCATAGTTAATGATCCTAAGGAAAATTGATCTGAAGTTCTCTGTCTTTGTTAGAGCTTTATGTTGTTTAGGTATCAGTGTAACTGTGGAGTCATAAAATGGATTAGGTTGTGTCCCTTCTGTTTCTATTTTGTAGACTGATTTGAGAAGTATTGGTATTAAGTTCTCTTTGAAGGTCTGGTAGAATTCTGCACAAAAGCCATCTGGTTCTGGGCTTTTTTGGGGGGTCAGGGAACATTTAATGAATGCTTATATAATTTCCTTGGAGGTTATGGCACTATATAGATGGGTTTATAGTATCCTGATTATCTTGGTACCTAGTATCTGTCTAACATCCATTTAATCAATATTTTGCAGTTTTGTTGAGTATAGGCTTTTGTAGTAGGATCTGATGAGTTTTTGAATTTCTTTTAGTATGAATCAATCCACAAGTCTTTCAGTTCAAAAATTTATCCTGTCATCAAGAAATGCAGAGACCAGGGAAGGAGCAGAACCTAAGGGAATTGACAACTAATAATTGGCACAACTTTTGGCCCACCATGTGGGCAAGCACAAATATTTTAATGATACTGTTATGCTTACTGACCAGAGTCTAGCATGACTTCCCACTGAAAGGCTTCATCCTGCAGTTTACTCAGGCAAACAGTGGATGGAGCATGGGGACTCTTATGGAAGAATAGATGGAAGGACTGCGGTCCCCAAATGGTATAGGAACTCCACAGAAAGACCAAGAGATTCAACTAACCAGGACACAAGGCTCTCCAAGATGTATTCACCAACCAGATATGAGGAAATCCTGGCAGGCTTTAAAGCGGTAATTTCCAGTGGGAGTGAGTGTATGAGAGGGAATAGTGGTATTCCTGTGGCTCAAAAAACCTGGGATCTCATGTGGGAAACATGGTATATGTTACCAGTATGTGGGTATGTGTTTGTAGGTGCCAAAGACCAGGCTTGGCTTAGAGAGAGGTTCTGAGAGAGAGAAGTGTTGTCTGAACGTGGTGATAAGACAAATGGTGTATCCAAGCTTTGTTCTGCTTGATATAGCTTTACCATTCTGCTTTTTTGTTTTTTTACTCTTTGGAGATTTCTCTGTCTATATTCTGCTTGCTTGCTATTGTAAGAGACCTCTCTGCCCATATCCTACTTTCATGCTTCCTTCTCTTGTAAGACTCGGGGAGCCTTAACTTACCAGAGACACCCGAGAGAACAACATGGAGACAGGAATTGATTCAAAAAGCAAGAGGAATTTTATTTAATCCAGTATGTTGGGGTTGCCCTGCACATGGAGAGAGAACAACCAGTCACAGCCTGCATAGGAGGCTTTTATACTATCTTCAGGACAGGTGCCATTAGGCACAGTGTGATTGGCAGAACGGTGTTACCTTTAAACTGTTTGTTAGGGAATGAGGTAGGTGGCCAACTCTCTTGTTCTCTGAAAAACTCTGGGCCTCCCCTAGCCCCAGGGACCTCCCTGTTGTCTGTGGACTGTAATTTAGCCTCTCTCTTCTGGGAGGGAGCAAGTGCTCCATGACCTTTCCAAAGTTCCTGAGCTCTCTTTTACTCTGTCACTCTGTTTATGTCTCTATCTCTGTCTTTGTCTCTGACACATACTTTCTCTCTCCCCCTATGTGTGTGCTCATTCTTCAAGAATTTCTCTCTATTTATCCTAAATATTTCCACAATAGATTGTCTCAAGAAGAATACAGGTTTATTCTTTTATTTTATCTATCTATTCTGTTATTTACTCCCTTTGATTAGTTTATGAATCAGCACCCCATCACATCAACACTTTGATTCTCAGAAGATAGGAGGCATATTTTTTTTTCTTAAAATTCCAAAATAAGTCAAAGATCTGTCTGCCTTTGTTAAGTACCTATGATAGGCTAGTCGGGTGGTATTTTGCCTATAATTACTATTTTCTATCCTAGACTGATCCTACACTCAGGAATTTATCTGCCTTTGTTAGGTTAAACAAACCAACCAACAAACACACAAAAAGCTGGGTGAATCTCCTTCAATCACCACTCCCCAAATCTCGATATCTCCTGTAAGACTCTCTGGAGTCTTCACTTACTGGAGAAACCCCCTGGACCTCGCAGACTCAGGCATCCATGCAAAAAAGCAAGACGACTTTTATTTCTTATGCAGCATGCTTGGGCTGCCCTCAACATGGAGACAGAACTAGTCACACTCCAGGCTGCACAGGCCTTTTATACAGTTCTTGAGGCAGCTGCCATTAGGCACAATGTGATTGGCAGGACAGTGTTACCTTTAAACTCATTGGTTGAGAGGGGATGAGTTAGGTGGCCAACAGACTCTGGGTCTTTCATAGCTGCAGGAACCACCCTATGTTCTGAAAAATGTAACTTAGCCTCTCCGTTCTGGGAGGGGAAACACTTGCCCTTCTGGTTGGGAGCAGTGTTCTATGACCTTTTCAAAGTTTCTTTCACTTCCTTAGCAATTTTCTAACAAGTTGGTTCACAGTTCAGCTGCTTTTGTTCCTCAGATAATTGAAGACCCTCATATAATTCATACTGAATCATTAGTTTTGTATAGTTGAGAAATTATACATTTTCAAACTCATATATTTCAAACTCTTTCCCTTAAGTGCTTGTCTGAAGGTTCCAGTGTTTACATTTTGCTAAGACATAGCCACACCTTTAACTCCTGGACTCCAGCTGTTTTTAATTATCATGGAGTCATTAATCTTAACAGCGAAGATATTCCAGAGAAGAATGGAATGTGAAATACGTACATTGTTAGGCAAGCAGGCCTTTCGGCCACAGCAGCCCTGAATATTCTAGGAAGGTCACACTAGGGCCCTGTCCTATGGGCAGGGACCATGTCATTCAGTCCCAGGAGGGTCAAGCCAGGCTTGGCACACAAGGAACTTGAAAATGCAGTGCAGAAGATAGTCCTAGATGTCTGCCTCATCCCCACCTCCTTCAGTTGCAGATTTCCATAGATTCTCATGGTCATTTGGCTATCTGTACACTCCATCACCACCCACGATCATGAATCCTCCCATTCTCCTCCTGTTGTCTCCTCTCACACAACTGCCTATTGTGACTAGAGGTGATCTCTTTGATTCCCATATTCCGACTATTTCATTTAATGTTACACATATTCAGTCCCAAGAACCTAACGCATGACAGGTCTCTACAACTTTCTAAATGTAACCATTCCCCCACCCAGCAGCTGTATATTTCCTTTCATACCGTTGGCCATGTTGGAGTCTATCCTTTTTCTCCCATGCCCGACCATGTCACCTTTCCCCCTTCATCTATCCTGTCCCACAGAAATACTTCCTTCTCCCTCCCATGACAATTTTGTTCCCCCATCTAACTGGGATTGAAGCATCCCCACTTGGGACTTCCTTCTTTGTTTAACTTGTTGGGTTCTGTGGGGTGTATCATTGGCATTTTATAATTTTTGGCTAATATCCTTTTCAGTGACTACATACTTTGTTTACCTTTTGGTCTGGTGTAGCTAACTCGGGATATTTTCTACTTCCACCCACTTGCCTGCAAAATTGGTGATGCCGTTGTTTGGAAGCTGAATAACATTCTGTTGTATAACCCTGTTCTTCAGATAAGGTACAATCCATTTACTTCCTGTTTCTAGCTATTACGAATAAGGCTGCTATAAACATAGTAGAGGACATGCCCTTGTGGAATTGTGCAGCATCATTTGGGTATATGTCAGGAGCAGTGTAGTTAGGTCTTCAGCTAAAACTAATTCCAATTCTCTGATTAACTTGCAGATTGTTTTCCAGAGCGTTTGTACCAGTTTACAAACTCACCAGCTATGGAGGAGTGCAGCCTTTGCTCCACATCCTTGCCAGCATGTAGTGTCCCTTGAGTATTTTATTTTTGACATTCTGATTGGAGTAAGATGGACCTTCAGGGTTGTTTTGTTCTGCACTTCCCTGGTAATTGACAATGGAGAACATTTATTTAAGTGCTTCTCAGTCATGAGAGATTTCCTTTTTGAGAATTCTCAAATCATTGCTGGACCTGTTTTAATTGGGCTATTTTGGGTTTTTTTTAAGTCTAAATTCTTACGTTCTTTATATATTATTGAGATTAGCCCTCTATCACATGTAGGGTTAGTGAAGATTTTTTTCCCAATCTGTATGTTGCGGGTTTGTCCTATTGACAGTTTAAGGGGATCTCATGTTTGACGAGTTTACATATTGGTGTAACGGTGGCCTCATAGAATAAGTTTTGTTGGGATTAATTCTTCTTTGAAAGTCTGTTGGAATTCTTCACTAAAACCATCTGGTACTGGGCTTTGGTTTTGTTGGTGCTATTTGATTGTTTTATAGTTTTTTTGAGGGGGGACTATAAAGAGGGTTTGTATGTCTTCAGGCATTATTGGGCTTTTTAAATGACTAAACTGATCTTGATTTAAGTGGTTTCTTTCTATAAAAAGTATTCATTTCATTAAGATTTCCTGTCTTGTGTGGTATAGTCTTTTGAGGTAAGACCTAATGATTCTTTTAGTTTCCTCAGTGTCAGTTGTAATATATCTCTCTCTCTCTCTCTCCATTACTGATTTTATTAATTTGAATACTATCTGTCTCCTGGTTAGTTTGGATAATGGTTTGTCTATTGTGATGATTTTCTTAAAGCACCATCTCTTGGTTTCCTTGAATTTTTTTTCTTGTATTCTTTCTATTTGACATATTTCAACACTAATATTAACTATTTCCTTCCTTCTACTCACTTTTGGTGAGCTTGCTTCTTTTTTCATAGAGCCTCAAAGTGTACTTTTAAATTGCTGATATGAGAACTTTCTAATTTCTTCACTTAGTTCTTTGAATGAGTTCTTATCTAAGTGGATGAGATAGTTTAGGTTTGAACTACATAGAAACCATTTTACAAAGTATATATGACCATGAGAATGTGTTCTATACATAAAAAAATCATAGAATTGAAAGTGGTCTATTACTAATAGATGCCAGCCTGTCAGAAAGAACACTGAACATTCCTCCTAAGGATAGTAAACATAGAAGGGAAGAAAGAGTCTGGAACTATCCATCTGCAGAAATTAGATAAAGTCTTCTTCTACAGATAACAATAGTTAAGTTCTGCCTTCAGATAGCAATGAAGTCCCCATCTCATTAAAAATCTCCACTCTGAACCTTTTGAATTTACTGCAGGTGTTTATTCTACTTCATTGATGAGAGTCCTCTGTATGATTAGTATTCTTACACTCATAAGTGACCAGTGTGTGCATCTTGGACCTGAATATCACCTTGTTCATTAAAGAGTGAAAATCTTAATCAATTGTAAGAATTAGCCTCAGGGAATGATGAGCTCCCTATTTGACTATCCAGTGCAACATGTCCCATCTTGAACCATTATACATGCATACAATAAAATGTACTTGGAAAATCTTATCCATATTATATGTGCATACTAACTTGTAAATTTTTAACAGAAAACAAATCAGCTGGGAAATTTTTTGGAAGGGATTCAGAGAATATTAAGAGCAATAGTGTGCTAAAATTTATTTATTAAAATGTACAATTGTCAATATATAAAATGTAACTAACATTTTGTCTGGGACATAAGACCAATGGATGTTGTTTCAGAAGACAAAGGTTTCATCCTCAGATGCCACTCATTATCTAAGCATTTGCAGTACGTACATTCCCAAGCTTTTCCTGTTGTCTGGATTCTGTAGAACATTCACAGAGACACATGCAGATGAACATCCAAGTACATAAAATAAAGGTAAACCTTAAAAGTTGATTTACATTTAGTAATGTCAGAGCCTGAGATTTAAAGTGTCATTTCTAGTTAAACTGAGATGTTTATGTCCTGAATGGACACAACTGTGGTTTTCCATTGAGGTAATTTGCTCATAGGCAAATGCTCCTTATTTTGAGGTTAGAATAGCACAGCAAAGCTAGATCTGCCCAGAACCCTCAGTACCTGTGACCATCCAGCATGGAAACAGCACAATATACCCTCCTCTACTGGAGTACTAGAAATCCAAAGACTCAAACAGAATAGGCCTCCACATATCTTCCCTCCCACATTATGAGAAGACACAGATCTACTCTTTGAAACTTTGAGGTTCATAGAATCTTCAAGTCTTCATCATCCAATGTGCAGGGTACTCTGCATGCACAAAATTGAGCAAGTATCCCTGTGGTAAGATGTAGCATCTGCTGGATTTGTACCTAATACAAGATTAGTTGCTTCTTGAGGTGGATAGACTCACAGATTTATGAGGAAGCAAAAAGACTATCTCATGTGTAAAATTCATCAGCCCCACATTTTAAAAGAAATTTTGTCTAAGATATTGCTATTTAAGTCTTAAATTATTTACCTCTAAAATGCCTGTGGTTTCCAAAAAATGTCTCCTCAGTATATGTGGAAAACTATGTTCAAATTTGAAAGTTTACTACATATGGTGAAAATCTGTCAAAAAAAATAATCTAGCCTAAAACTTGTAACAGAATATTTATACTTAAGTGTGGGAAAACTCTGCTTGATAACGTCAAAGTCCACCAATGACTAAATAGCCTTTTGAGGCTTAACATATAATGGAAAACAGCCTTCATTTTTTGGAACTTCTTATTTTCTGTCCTTGTCTAGGGAATTTACAGGATCCACACAGGCCTTGACCTTAGAAATGCAACAGTGACTTACTTGGAATATAGGACTAACTAACTTCATTCTGATAAGAAGCCATTATCCTAGCTTCTCAGATTCTTGAAATGCTTGCCCATGCTAATGAGGCATTTTGGTACTCTAGGCCCTCAGCTCTGCCCATTCTGGAAGTTCCTATGCCAAGCCCTCCAAATTATATAAGCCTTGAATCACTATAAGTAGAACTGATCTCACTCCGTACAGCTGGTACTGGACTGATCATTCCTTGTCCATATGCACAGGGCTTCTGAACCCCAAGTTTGCTGTCCTATTCCCATTGCATGCATGGACCAAAGTCAGCTGATAATCCTTGAGGCCAGGGAGATATATAGTGAAAATTCTATACATTGGTTATCATAATTTGTTACAGCTAAATATATATTTGATTCACGTTTTGGTTAGTATGTGTGTGTAAATATATACAGTTCCTTTTTTCAATTTTCTTACTTAATTTTCATCTTTACTTTGTATCTGGACCTGAGTACCACTACCTTCACTTCTCTATATCCCTCCCAACCTAACATTACACCCATATACTCCACCATTTCCCTTGGAAAACAAGCAGGACACTTGGGGATATCAAATGAATGAAGCATACCATATTTTAATGAAAATAGGCACAAACCCTCATATCAAAGTTAGCAAAGTAATCATGTAGGAGGAAAAGCATCTCAAGAACAGGCAAAAGTCAGACACTCACACTCACTATGATCTCATGACTATGTTTCATGCCTTACCACACTGGTTACATTCATAGAGATTCTCTTTAGTATGTGTTTTTTTATGTCTTTGAAGATGACCCAGTTGTGCAAAGGCTTTTCCACATTGGTTACATTCAAAGGGTTTCTCTCCAGTATGTGTTCGTTTATGGATGTGAAGATAACTGTTATATGCAAAGGCTTTTCCACATTGGTCACATTCATAGGGTTTCGCTCTAGAATGTGTTCTTATATGGACTTGAAGAGTGTTGTGACGTGCAAAGGCTTTGCCACACTGGTCACATACATAGGGTTTTTCTACAGTATGTGATCTTTTATGACTTAGAAGATGACTGTGACATGCAAAGGCTTTGCCACATTGGCTACATTCATAGGGTTTCTCTCCAGTATGAGTTCTTTTATGGTTTTGAAGATTACTGTGTAATGCAAAGGCTTTTTCACATTGGTCACATTTATAGGGTTTCTCTCCAGTATGCGTTCTTATATGCATTAGAAGAGCATTGTGTTGTGCAAAGGCTTTCCCACATTGGTCACATCTATAGGGTTTTTCTCCAGTATGTGTTCTTTTATGCCTTAGAAGATGACTGTGACGTGCAAAGGCTTTGCCACATTGATTACACTCATAGGGTTTCTCTCCAGTATGTATCCTTTTATGGATTTGAAGAGTGTTGAGATGTGTAAAGGCTTTGCCACATTGGTTACATTTATAGGGTTTCTCTCCAGTATGTGTTCTTTTATGGATTTGAAAACTCTGGTGAAATGCAAAGGCTTTTCCACATTCATTACATTCATAGGGTTTCTCTCCAGTATGTGTTCTTTTGTGCTTTTGAAGATCTCCGTTACCTGCAAAGGCTTTTCCACATTGGTCACATACATAGGGTTTTTCTACACTATGTGATCTTTTATGCATTAGAAGATGACAGTGACGTGCAAAGGCTTTGCCACATTGGTCACATAAATACGGTTTTTCTCCAGTATGTGATCTTTGATGACTTAGAAGATGAGTGTGACTTGCAAAGGCTTTTCCACATTGATTACATTCATACGGTTTCTCTCCAGTATGTCTTCTTTTATGGATTTGAAGATGAGAAAATTGTGCAAAGGCTTTGCCACATTGGTTACATTCATAGGGTTTCTCTCCAGTATGAGTTCTTTTATGGTTTTGAAGATTACTGTGTAATGCAAAGGCTTTTTCACATTGGTCACATTTATAGGGTTTCTCTCCAGTATGTGTTCTTATATGCATTAGAAGAGCATTGTGTTGTGCAAAGGCTTTGCCACATTGGTCACAGCTATACGGTTTTTCTCCAGTATGTGTTCTTTTATGCCTTACAAGATGACTGTGACTTACAAAGGCTTTACCACATTGATTACATTCATAGGGTTTCTCTCCAGTATGTATCCTTTTATGGATTTGAAGAGTGTTGAGACGTGTAAAGGCTTTGCCACATTGGTTACATTTATAGGGTTTCTCTCCAGTATGTGTTCTTTTATGGATTCGAAAACTCTGGTGAAATGCAAAGGTTTTTCCACATTCATTACATTCATAGGGTTTCTCTCCAGTATGTGTTCTTTTGTGCTTTTGAAGATCTCCATTACCTGCAAAGGCTTTTCCACACTGGTCACATAAATAGGGTTTTTCTCCAGTATGTGTTCTTTTATGGCTTAGAAGACGACTGTGACCTGCAAAAGCTTTGCCACATTGGTTACATTCATAGTGTTTCTCTCCAGTATGTGTTTTTTTATGCTTTTGAAGATTACTGTGATGAGCAAAGGCTTTACCACATTGGTTACCATTATAGACATTTTTTCCAGCGTATGTTCTTCTATGTATTTGAAGATCAGAATAAGACACAAAGGATCCAGTATGCATGCTTTTATGTATCCGATGGTAATTGTTTCTTGCAAAGGCTCCATCATATTGAATACATTCACAGGGTTTCTCTCCAGTAGTAATTGATTCATATCTTTGAAGATGCCTGTCATATAAATAGTCTTTAACATATTGGATATATTCAGAGAGTTTTTCTACATTAGGACTTTATTTAAGCCTTTGTATGTAATTGGCACATGCATAAGATTTACCCCATTCATTATACTAATAAATCATTTATCTGTATGGATTTGTTAACAATCTTTTCTAATTGTAAAGAAGAATCAGATATAATAAGGTTCTATCACTTTGTTTATATCCTTTGCTGTTTGTATCATTGTGGGTATTATTAATGTCTTCAAAGATACTTATGATGGTAAGAACATTTATTACATGGCTTAAAATATGGTATCCTTTTTCCATAGTAGGAATTTACATATTTGAGCAAATGTGCAAGCATTCACATCCTTGCCACAATGATTGCATTAATACATTTTCCTATAATGTGAGCCATACAACATTTGCAAGTTAAAAATGCAAACAGAAAGTGTCTGCATTACTGATACCTCATAGGGATTTTCTGTAATCTGAAGTTGTGAAATCAATTAATTATGAACCTTCAGAATTTGCAACAAATTTATTTTAAGTGGGGAAAACTACAAATCTTCTAATTGTCCTCTTAGAGAACTATAGGTTTTATGTCAATATGCCTTAAGCAGAGTATTGTATTATTTATGTTCAAGTGATAGATGATAGATTAGATATAGACAGGTAGGTAGGAAGGTAGATAGATAGATAGATAGATAGATAGATAGATAGATAGATAGATAGATAGATAGACAGACAGACAGACAGACAGACAGACAGATGTACAGATAGACAGACAGACAGCTATGTAAGGAAGAATAACAAAATATATCCACCTTTTATTCACCCAGTTTACTTGCTTTACTTTTTGTTCCTTAGAGACATACAGTGTTTGGATGAAGTTTTCGCTTCAACAACATTTTTACCTTCCATGAACTTCCACTCTCAATAATCTTAACAACTTTGCCACAAGTATATGAGTAACATCAGTATTAGACAGTTTTGGATATTAACTGATTACATATTCAATGTGTATACTTTTTGTCCATCTGAGTGGTATGAGAATAAACAGACTGGCAGTTCTACAGTGTAGCTTGAACAGACTTGTGCCTGAAATGGGACTATCATTTAAGGCATTGTTTCCATGTTTTCTGTCTTCAAGGAAAGCCTTGAAAAAAAACACAAATTGAATACCTGACACTGAGTTACACTTTCTGTGAGAATTTAGTAATCAGGACTCATAAAGCTGTGCTTATTTATACTCTTGATTTTAACTAAAACTTCAAGAACAAATTAATAATTCTTCAAAGGCATATTAGGATCAGCATGAACAAGGAAATTACCTTCTATGTCCTCCAGAATTTTCATAATCTTCTTCAATATTGTGACCTTCCCAGTTATAGCCTAGAAGGCAGTTCAAAAATAGATGATATATTACTGGAATTTCGGCAAAATTTAATAAAATATCTTCAATGATACTTAGAAACAGGCCCAATTTATTTACCTCCTTCTTCCTCCCTCCCAAATAAAACTATGGAATTGCATCAATAACAACAAACACACAACCACATCAACAAAAGTATAGTTTCCCCCTTATTTTAGAAAGAGAAACACCATTCAGTCTTACCGATTTCACTGAGGTTCCTATAGGTTTCCAGCATTACATCTTTGTAGAGACTCTTCTGGGGAGGATTCAGCAAAGCCCATTCATCCCGAGTAAAGTTCACCACTACATCATCGTACGTCACTGCATTCTAAAACATCCGATATATACGTACAAAAGTAGCAAGATAATAAACTATTAGACATGTACATTTCATTGACAAATTTTCAAATACTTTTGGTACTTAGCCCACGTGTTTCCTGACACACAAGTAATAATGTAATCATGATCACCAAGTCAGTTTTGAAAGAAACTTAATGAGGACCCAGTATTACTTGCAAAAAAACCAAAGAATCAAACCAAAGAAAGTAACAAATCAAAATAATACATAAATTCTTAAAATGAATTATACAGTCATTCCGGTTGTATATTCATCTTTCATAAACTGAGGTGCCCCAGTTTTAATTGTAACATGAAATACTATTTTGTTAAAAAGACATGTTTACAAAGACAGATGAAATATTAGCGATATAAATGTTTTTATGATAAATAAATGGCATAAAGTTGGAGAGCTGGCTCAGTAATGAAGAGCAGTTACTGTTCCTGCAAAGAAGCATGCCCCAATGGGCAGTACTTACACAGGGACTCATAAGGAACCTTTACTATAACTTCATGAGTTCTGAAGCCATCATCTGACTCCTGAAAGGACTGGACACACCTGAGATGCATATTTATGCATAAAGGCAAAATAACCACATTTTTCAACCAAAATTCAAAGGCAACACAACAGGCAGGAACAATGTCACGCACCTACTATTCAATGACTTCGGAAGTTTAGGAAGTAATCATGTCATCAACACATGTCTAAGTAGTAAACACCGAATTTATCAAATTCGAGATGTGGGTGAATCTCAGCATCACAGCATATGCTTGACATGTACAAAAACCTACATTTCAGGTCCGTTAGCCAATAGTGTAAGAAGAAACAAGCAAAATTGGCAGGCACAGTGTTCCACATTTAACACAAGTACCCATGGGTCAAATTCAAGTTGATCTCTTAAGTATGAAGCTGCCTTTTTTCCACCCGTACAACACGACAGCCAAAGCTACACAGACAAGCATTGCCTTCAAAAACAAACATAGAACCCAGAACAACAACAATAATTATAAAAACTGTAAGCTAGCAATTTTTGTCATAATGTTATTGTACAATGTGCTAAGATTATCAATGTATTATTCAAACATTGATATCCGGGCTACCATATGCGATTCCAATCATTATTTTCAGAATTTGCGGACTCAATATTATGTAACCATTGTTACCCATTAATTATCTGATTTTTTTCCATAAAATCTAATAACCCAGTGGCTGAGAAGGTGATAGAATAATGCGTGAACTCCTCCAACCATAACATGGAGAAAAATAATGGGAGAGGTGATTTACTCTGGAGACAGTCCAGGAAGCATCATGAAAAAACACCTCTATCCTAGATCAGTGCAAGAATGTAAGTATCACTGGAATTTTGACTTGGAATTGGTCAGATTAACTTAAAGGATTAAAATAGAAGAAAACTAATCATTTATTGTTCCCTTAAAGTTTGATCAATAAATGTAATAGTCCAGTTTCAATTATTTAGGAGCTAGCTTTGTTACTACAAGGGCACTGATATTTGGCATACCAATGAGTGACAAGAACTCCCTAAGAGTAGAAACACTTAGGGGAGGCTCTGAGGACCCAATGTGGTAGCCTTAGCGAAATGTGCAATAGAGGGAATAAGGAATCGGAAGAAACCATCTCCAGAACACAGAAAGGACCCCAACAGGGGCCCCCACATTCAAAATTTTCCACTCAAAATTGTTCCTTTCTAAAAATAATGTGGTGACAAAAATGGAGATCATGAACAAATGACTGAACACTGACCAGCACAGCTTGCAATCTATCCCCTGGGTGGTCACCAAACCCTAACATTATTACGTTGTGTTGTTAGGCCTGCAGACAGAAACTTAGCACTGCTGTTCTCTAAGAGGCTGTACCAGTAGCTGAATGAGACAGATGCAGATTTTCACAGTCAAGCATCTGATAGGTAGGATTAACATATTGAAAATGACCATGTTAGCAAAAGCAATCTACAGGTTCAATGTAACACCATCAATATTGCACCAGAATTTTTTATAAACCTTGAAAGAGCAATTGTTACTTTCATAGGAAAAAAAAAGAAAAAACAAGGATAGTCAAAGCAATCCTAAACAACTAAGAACTACAATAAGAATCGCCAACCCTCAACTCAAGTAGCACACTACAAAGCAATGGTGATGAAAATGGCATGATACTGTTATAAAACCAGATATATGGACCAATGGAATTCATACAAAGACCCAGAAATAAACCCACCCATCCACGTGCACTTGATTTTTGATAAAGCAAGAAAAGCAAACAATGGGAAAAAACAGAACATCTTCAAGAAATGGCACTGGTCTAATTGGATATTTGCATGTAGAAAAATGAAAATTGATCCATATTTTTCACCTTGCACAGAATTAAAGTTCAAGTGGATCAAGGACTTCAACACAAAACTGGATACAATGTATCTCATAGAGACTGGGAAAAAGATTTAGAGTATTTGAACAGGAGACAATTACCTGAGTATAACACCAATGGCTCAGGTTCTAATATCAACAATTAATAAATGGAAACTCATGAAATTGCAAACCTTCTGAAAGGCAAAGGACACTGGCAATAGGACAAAAAGGCAGCCTACAAACTGGGAAAGATCTTCACCAAACCTACATCTTACAGAGTGTTAGTATACAACATTTATAAAAAGACTTGGAAGTTAGACACCAACAACCCAAAGAATCTGATTATAAAATAGGGTACAGGGGTAACAAGAGAATAAACAACAGAGGAATATCAAATGGCTGAGATGAAACTAAAATATTGTTCTTATGTCCTTAGTCATTAGGAACATCCAAATCAAAACAACTCTTATACCCATCACAATAACTAAGATCCAAATGTCAAGGTATAGCACAAACTGGCAAGGATGTGGATGAAGGGAAACAGTCCTTCATTGTTGGTGGGACTGCAAACTTCTAGAAGCAATTTGGAAATCCACTAGGCATTTTTCAGAAAACTGGGAATAATTCTATCTCAAGAACCAGCTATGTGCCCAACCCGATCATACACTCAAAAGGTGCCCAAACATTTCACAAAGACATTTGCTGAACTACGTTCATAACAGCTTTATTTGTAACACCCAGAAATTGGAACTTAGATGTTCCTCAAATAAAGTGTGGATGAAGTAAATGTGATACACCTAATGAACAAAATACTAATCAGCTACAAAAAACAAGGACATTGTATTAGTTTGGGTTTTACTGCTGTGAACAGACACCAATGGCCAATGCAAGTTTTATAAAAGACATTTACTTGGGGTTGGCTTACAGGTTCAGAGGTTTAGTCCATTTTCATCAAGGCAGAAGCATGGCAACATCCAGGCAGGCATGGTGCAGGAGTAGCTGAGGGTTCTATGACTTTATCCAAAGAAGCCAGGAAGAGACTGGGCATCTTCAGGCATCTAAGAGGAAGATCTCTAAGCCCAACCCTACAATGACACACTTCCTCCAACAAGGCCACACCTTCTAATAGTGCCTGGGACAAGCATATACAAATCATCACAGACATCATTAATTTTGAAAAAAATGGATGGATCTTGAAATTATTATCTTGAGTGTAGTAACCCGGTCTCAAAAGGAGATGCATGGTATGTACTTACTTATAAGTGGATATTAGCCATAAAATACAGGATACACAGGTTATACTACACAGATACAAAAAAAGGTAAAGAAAACATAATGCACAAGTGAGGACACACAAATCTCCCTTAGAATGCAGAATAAAATAGTCATGATTGGCAAATGGAGGAAAGGAACTTGGTTGGAGAGCACAGAAAAAGAGGAAATTGGAAGGATTCAGGATCAGGTTTCGGAGGGAGAGGACAGATAGCAAGATAGCCATGAGAATGTATGGAAATCTGCAAGAGGAGGAGTTTGAAAGGTGGTAAATATCTGGAACTAACTTGTGTAATGGAGCATAAAGCCTGGCTTGGCACTAATGGGACTGAGTGACATAGTTTCTGCACCTGGCACAAGGCCCTGCTATGAGCATCCTAGAGTGTTCAGGACTGCAGTGGGCAATAATAATGCACATATTTCACATTCCTGAAAGGAAAGACCTCCCAGTTAAGATTAATGACTCCATGATAATTAGAAACAGCTCACGTCCAGGAGTTACAGTTGTGACTATGTCTCAGCAAAATGGTAAACACTGGGTCCTTCAGGACAGCATTTAAGGGAAATAACTCTCGATACATGAGTTTCATAATATATATTTTCTCAACTATGCAAAACTAATGATTCAATATTAATTATTTGAATGTATTCATGAATTTGAAGGAACAAAAAGTTCACAGTGAGACAACTTGTTAGAAAGTTACCCCACCGATTTATTTGCTTGTTTGTTTAATCTTAGGAAGGCAGGTAGATTCCTGAGTTCAGGATCAATCTAGGACAGAGCAAGTTTACCCACAGACCTAGTGGAAATGTTAACTTCTGAGCAGGGTGCCACCCAAGAAGCCTATCATCTGTGCTTAACAATTGCAGACAGAGCTTTGAGTTATTTTACAATGTTCAGAAAAAATGTATGCCCTTTGTCTCCTAAGAATCAAAGGCTTGGAATCATGGGAATGGTTCAGATGCTGTGGGCCAATTAGTACAAACAGACCTGTAGATCAATGGAAATCTCAAGAGTCCAGTAGTGCTTCAGTACTTGTGCCTGAATATTTTTTTTTTTTTTTTTTTTTTTGGTTTTGCGAGGCAGGGTTTCTCTGTGTAGCCCTGGCTGTCCTGGCACTCACTCTGTAGACCAGGCTGGCCTCGAACTCAGAAATCCGCCTGCCTCTGCCTCCCAAGTGCTGGGATTAAAGGCGTGCGCGACCACTGCCCGGCTGTGCCTGAATATTACACCTGGTCTTCAGTATTTACCAGAATCCACAGAGGAGAAACAAACATTACAAATGTAAAGAATGTGGAAAGAACTTTACCAATACCTCAAATCCTTAATTTCACCTCAAAATCCTTATTGGAGAAAAACCTTTATCCTGTAAAGAATGTGGAACAGCCTTCACTACAGTCTCTCTTTCTACAAGACAAAATAATCAATGATAGTATTTTTGAGGAACAAGATATTCTCTTCTGTGTGAAATGATCTTAAATTTTGTAACCACTATGGTATTGGATTTGTTAGCTTCTTGAGAAGCTAACTAAAGATTGTTTGCAGATCCATTTCTTAGTCTTAATCTACAGGAAAAGTATTTCAATGTAATTTTTCATTTTTCTCCGTCTTCTGATGGTGAAGCTCTGATTATGGAGAAGGCATGAGGAAGTTTATATATTCCAAGAATGACGGTGCTAGTAAAACACATAATGAAATTACTAAACTGGAGTGTTTTAGAAAAACCCAATGCATGATATCAGAATGTCAATACATTGACCTTCTTTGCATATTTCAATTAAATTATTTTCCTGTGTTCTCATCCAAAGCAAATAGTGCCAACATTTTGAGCATGAGTTTCACAGTAGGTTCTCCACAATAATTGTTTCAGGGAGAATAAATCATGAAAACCACCAGCAAGGTTTGTCCTATTTTTAGAAACTTAGAAGACTGAATTTCAACATATATACCAGGCAAGTTAATAGCTTGGAATCATGGGAATGGTTCAGATGCTGTGGGCCAGCAGCATTTGTTTCACTTTGCCTATCTTGAAATATGTTTTATACAAGTAAATGTGAATTTAATGTGGTGAGTGGTATAGGTATAGGTTAGTTGTTGTAATGAATAAAAATTAACTATTCTTAATGTAATAAAGTAAAATATCTATATATGAATTCAAGATGACTGATAGCATTAAACTCTATCAATCTGTTTCTAAGTAATCAATGTAATGTGAATTCTCTGTTAGATTCAATGTAATTGAGTGAAATTAGCTGCTTTCATAGGAATTTATTTCAATAGGAATGTTAACCTGAAAGTATGTGTACACTATCATTCTCAATGTTTGCATCACATATTCTAGTCATTATATCATAGCTAATATATGATATAAAATATTAATTTAATGCATATGTATTTCTTATAAAATAAATTTTCAATCATTATTTCAATAACATTTTTTCCTATCTTATAGAATAGACCTTAATGCTTTCACAAATAAGTCAGTGTATGGAAGGTGCACAGAGCACTTCTTGATCTAGAACAAATGTTAATTTATTTCTTGTACTTGAAAAAAAAAATCAGTTCAAATAACAAAAACTTTGAGAAGAATGCATGCCCCAATTGCTCTGTAACAATGGTGGCAACCTTATACATTTTACACGAGCACATCGGTTTTTTTAGGGGGAGGACAGGTAGATTTACTTTGTTATCTTTTGGTATAGGGTCTAATTTTTGTCAATATATATGTGCAGTATTTTCCTAGAAAGCAGACTTTCTGCTAATGACTATGTAGCCCTCAAAACATAACAGAAAATATTCTAAGCAAAGAAAGATGATTTAAACAAACAATTTCAGACAAGGGTACACAGGTCTGTGTTAGTAAGAATGGTATTTTTATACCATTCTAGAAAGTAATATAAAAGCAAATCACATAAGTTTCAAGACATTGGAAAAAAGAACTACAAAAAAAAAGTCTTATTGTGGCCTACATGACTGGCATCACTGTTCAAATCAAGTTAGTTCCATTGCTATAGGCCTGCCTTGATTCACAGTTGTTGATTTAAGGTGCCAGCAATGGAGAAGGGGGCTCAACAAATTGCTAAGCCTTCATTTTGCCCAACGTGCAGAGAGGTTCATCATTCATGACAATACTGACACCCAGCTACCTCAGCAGATTGCTTTTTTCAAATATTATACAAGGTTAATTGGAGCTGGGAAAGTTCCAACTACTGAAGTTATATTGCCCTGGCGTTCAGTGAAACCTCACAACTTACACAAATCTCAAGCCAAAATCAAAAGTAACAACTTCAGGATTGACCACGAGTGTCTTAGGAACAAATTCGCTGTAGTTTCCACATATCACCAAGTGTGTATTTCCAGTGAAACATTTCTTCAAAGTTCAAAAAGTCTCAAAACAATATCTCAGTCTATACGTATTAAGCCATACTAACCGATTAAGCAAATGCTTTACTGAAAGATTTCACTCAAATCCAAACACAAAGGATTTACTCTGCATTTCATTTAAAATCAGACAAATAGCTTTCCTTTATGCATCATGACACACAATTGAATATTGATGAGAGCAAATGGACTAATTCATAAAAGATTTTGAAACAGTAAACCCATTCAATGGTTTCTCCAGTTGTTGAGGTAATTTCAAATTTAACTAGAATTTGATATACTTGATGAAAAACTCAATGGATACACAACAAAATTATAACATTCTAAAGTCAGGTTTTCATAACTACTTAGCTATTATAAAATTGTATGCTTCATCCCCTAGAAGCTGTTAGGATGCGAGGACGAGGTCTTTAAGTTCCCTGTGTTCTTGTACTCAGCAGTACACTTAGATCTCTAAATACTTAGGGGCTGACTTAGCCCGCTAAACTGAAGACTTTATATTGGACTGTGCAGAGTGTTTAGCTCTTATGGGCTTTACAAAATAGCATTACTTCCTTTACCTACATGCAATCCATGATGTGAGTTTTCACAGGTAACTACCAAAACTCAGAGTCACACAAAGCCAGAAGAAAGAGTGCCATATTCTAAAGACAGGTGTCAAGTTATATGAATTAAATTTGGGACATCAGTAAAAGCAGGGGGCATTCTCTCAAATGCTCTGACATTTTTACAGCTTAATATATATGGAATTCCTGAAAGGGCATGAACTTGCACACCTGTGCACACACTTAAACTCACACAGAAACCAAAAATCATCATTCTCAAAACTACAGAAAACCGTCAATAGCAGCAATAGTGCTATAATACTGTGTGCTCCAAGCTGGGCAGTGGTGGTGCACGCCTTTAATCCCAGCACTTGGGAGGCAGAGGTAGGTTGATTTGAGTTTGAGGCCAGCCTGGTCTACATAGTGTGTTCCAGAACAGCCAGGGGTACACAGAGAAACCCTGTCTCAAAAAACAACAAAAACAAAAATCACCACAACAAAAAAAGATTGTGTGCTCCAGCCCCCCAACCCTGACCAATGCACACACACTCTCAGCATGACTCCCAAGACTTGCCTTGGTCATCCTGTCTCTTCACAGCAACAAAAACCTAAGACAGGCTTATATGCAACAGTTTCTACACCTACAATACCACAGGAGACTTATCAACTGTTCATAGGAGCTTTATTTGTACTAGTCAGATACTAAAAACAAAATTTTATATCCCACAGCTGAAAAATGGATAAAAGGTACATTTACACAGTGGAATATCACTCTTCTGCTAAAAATATGACTACATTAAACTTACAAACTAATTAATTTACCTACAAAACTAGAAAAATAAATGGCCAAATGAGGAAACCCAGACCCAGAATGACATAAATGGTATGAATTCCCTTATAAGTGGATATTAGTTCTTAGATAAACCACAATCAAGATACCCTCTACAGACCCTGAGAGGTTAGATGAAGAGGAGAGATAAAGGGCAGCAAGCATCATTCTGGAAAGAAGAAAAAGAATAGACTCCATGGTTAGATTGTGGTGGATGTGAAAAGAAGCAGGAGGGATAATTTGTAGGGGGAGAGCAAGAGATGCAGGGAGAAAGATCTGGAATTAGGGGGAATATCCAGGTTACTATAGGAACTTAGTGCATGGAAAGCCTTCAGGAAACTATGAGAGTAAACCTACTGATCAGTCTTACTAAAGGAGTGACTGAACTGGCCATCTTTATAACCAGTAAGGCTGAACTGTGATGAAAAATTTACATTTCCTTGAGGTGTTTGCCAAAGAGGTCTCTAAATATCTCAGGCTGATTTTAGGAGGAAAAAATTACTCATTGAAAACTGACCTTGGGGACTCATTGTTGAAGACAACTTTGACACAAATTAAATAAAACTGAAAATCAAGTGTGTTAAGGTTTGGAGCTTTTACACCTATGTTCTAGTCTCTCTGTGAAGAGAGGGTATTCCACAGCCACAAAAAGAAAATCCTGAACATAATACAAGGTATAAAACCCTCCAGCTACAATTTTTCCAGTCTGCACAATGTGCTGAGCCAAGGTTGTGAAAAACTTTTTTGAGTGGCATTTTTGAGTGGATTAACTTGAAGAGCTGGACATCAGAGGGAACCCATGCCTTATACTGTCTGGATTTCCAGGAATCCTCACATAGACTTATTAGGCAAAAATGGGGCTGCTGTGGGTGTTAGCAAGGTCTTATTCCTCTGTGTTGTAGCTATTAGCATGGTCATTGGAATAACTCCTCACACTGGGAGCAGGTGTATCTCTGATTCTTCTGACTGATCTTGACACTCTTTCCTTCCTGTTTACTTGCCATGTCAAGGCCCAAAATGAGGGCTTTCATCATGCCTTTTCTATCTTGTTTTGAGAGAACAGAAGAAGGGGAGGGACTCTAGGGAAGAGGAAGATAAGAGAGGGTGGGGGTAAGTGAAAGGAGTGGAGGCAGGAGAAATAGTGGCTTTGATGTACTGTATGAGAGAAAAATCTAGTTTATATTTCTTAACTGAAAATTCATGGAAGAAGGGAAACAATAATAACCACAGAAAAGCAAAAAAGTGAAGACAAGCAAAGGATTATTTCGACAAATACAGTTCTCATTCTGTTGGGATACAGGATGAACATCATGCAGGAGTTCACTACAAGCCCATTCCTAGGCCCTGTCTTGATCTAGGGAATCAGAAGTTTTGCACTCTTACAAAACATAATCATGTCATCTTCTTGTGTAATTTTTCAATAGTTGGAATAATGTAATTACAGACGTAACTGCTCATTTAATTCTCAAAATATTCTTGCTTCCCTTTAAGAAAACCTAATATTTGAATTAATATTCAAAAAATAAATAAATATGTAATGTTACAGAGTATTGATACATTCAGTATATAATACATAAGTCCTTGTGGTCCGAGCCAGCGCCCTGACCAGACCTTGGGTGCTACATCTGCACCCAATCCCACACCACCCAGAGGAAGCTGGACTCCCAGGTACTCTAAGGATCATAGGACCACAGGATCTCAGGAGCTTGGTTACACCAGGATTTCAGGAACCCAGAGGCAACTTGACTCCCAGTAACTCCTAACACCTGTGATCTCAGGATCACAGAACACAGAGACAGCTAGACCCTGCAGGATTTCTGACACAATCAAGATAACAGGAGGGACAGGCTCCAGTCAGAGATAGTGAGTTCAGGTGCACTAGAGATAACCATATGCCTAGAGGCAAGGTCAAGAACATAAGCAACAGAAACCAAGGTCACTTGGTATCATGAGAACCCAGTTCTCCCACCATAGCAAATTCTGGATACGCCATCAAACCAGAAAAGCAAGATTTAGATTTAAAATCACTTATGATGATGATAGAAGACATTTTTTAATTGGATATTTTCTTAATTTACATTTTAAATGTTATCCACTCTCCTGGTTTACTCTGGGATACTCACTATCCCACCCCAAACATGCCCTCTCCACGCCTCCTGCTTCCTCCTTCTCCATTAATTACCATAGATGGTGAAACCAAGATACTCTATGACAAAAAAAAATTAACACAGTATCATTCCAGAAATCCAGCCCTACAAAGGACAATGGATGGAAAACACCAACACAGGTAAGGAAACTATACCCTAGACAAAGCAAGAAAGTAATCTTTCAACCAACCCAAAAGAAGACAGCCACACGAATATAAAAATAACATCAAAAAAACAGGAAGCAAAAATCACTATTTCTTTTTGTTTGTTTGTTTATTTTTTTTTATTTTATTTTCTAAGTTTTTTTTATTTACATTCAAAATCATTTCCCCTTTCCCGTTTCCTCCCTCCCCGAAAGTCCCATAAGCCCCATTCCCTCCCTCTTTTCCCCATTCAACCCCCTCTCGTTTCTCTGTCCTGGCGTTCCCCTACATCCAGTCTTTCCAGGACCAGGGGTCTCTCCTTCCATCTTCTTAGAAATCTATTGATATTCGAAATGTGTGGAGGGTATTCCGAGATTCTGGGTTAATATCCCCTTATCAGTGACTGCATACCATGTGTGTTCTTTTGTGATTGGGTTACCTCACTAAGGATGATATTTTCAAGTTCTGACCATTTGCCTAGGAATTTCGTGAAGTCATTGTTTTTAATTGCAGAGTAGTATTCCATTGTGTAGATATACCACATCTTCTGAATCCATTCCTCCGTTGAGGGACATCTGGGTTCTTTCCAGCTTCTGGCTATTATAAATAAGGCTGCTATGAACATAGTGGAGCATGTGTCCTTATTGCATGCAGGTAAAGCCTCTGGGTATATGCCCAGGAGTGGTATAACCGGATCCTCCGGGAGTGTCATGCCCAGTTTTCTGAGGAACCGCCAGACTGCTTTCCAGAGTGGTTGTACCAGCTTGCAATTCCACCAGCAGTGGAGGAGTGTTCCTCTTTCTCCACATCCTCGCCAACAACTGCTGTCTCCTGTGTTTTTGATCTTAGCCATTCTGACTGGTGTGAGATGGAATCTCAGGGTTGTTTTGATTTGCATTTCCCTAATGACTAAGGATGATGAACATCTCTTTAGGTGCTTCTCAGCCATTAGATATTCTTCAGGTGAGAACTCTTTGTTTAGCTCTCTACCCCATTTTTTAATAGGATTTCACCACTTCTTTGACAAAGAAAGACAGTCCCTGAGAGTGAAAGGCTGGAAAACAATTTTCCAAGCAAATACTCCCAGGAAACAAGCTGGAGTAGCCATCCTAATATTGAATAAAAGCAACTTTCAACCAAAAGTAATCAAAAAGGACAAGGAAGGACACTTCATACTCATCTAAGGAAAAATTTACCAAAAAGAACTCTCAATTCTGAACATCTCTGCTCTATATGCAAGGGCACCCACATTCATAAAAGAAACTATACTAAAGCTCAATGCATATATTGTACCTCACAATAATAGCGTGAGACTTCAACACCCCACTCTCATCAATGGACAGATCATGGAAACACAAACTAAAGACAGATACATTGAAACTAACAGAAGTTATGGACCAAATGGATTTAACAGATATCTATACAACATTGCATCCTAAAACAAAAGAATATACCATCTTCTCAGCACCTCAGGGTACTTTCTCCATAACTGACCACATATTTGGGTGAACAACGACGTACTCAATGACAAGTTGGTCAAGGAAGAAATAAAGAAATTTAAAAAGTTTTAGAATTTAATGAAAATGAAGGCAAAACATACCAAACTTTATGGAAAACAATAAAAGTAGTGATGAGAAAAACTCAAGTCTGAGTGCCTCCAAAAAGAAACTGGAGAGAGCATACACTACAAGCTTAACAGCACACCTGAAAATTCTAGAACATAAAGAAGCAAATACACCCAAGCGGAGTAGATGGCAGGAAATATTCAAACTCAGGGCTGAAATCAACCAAATAGAAACAAAGAGAAGTATACAAAAAAAAAAATCAACAAAACCAGGAGCTGGTTATACTCAACAAAACTGGAAAATCTATATGAAATGGATGATTTTCTAGACAGATACAAACTACCAAAGTTAAATCAGGATCAGATACACTGTCTAAACAGCCCTATAACACGAATAGAAATTGAAGAAGTCCTTACATGTATCCTAACCAAAAAAAAAAAACACACAAAAAATAAGAAGAAAAGCCCAGGACCAGATGGTTTTAGTACACAATTCTATTAGACCTTGAAAGAAGACCTAATACTCTTCAAACTATTCCACAAAATATAAACAGAGGGAACATAACCCAATTCATCCTATGAAACTACCGTTATGCTGAGTATTCTACCTTGGAGATGGAACTTTTCACAATTTCCTTTCATAGAGGACTTCATAAGATTTTTTTTTCTACTTCTATCATGTTTAATATTCCAAACAGATTTTAAAAACTGTAAATGAAGAATTTGTGTACCTACAGATATTTAGTTTCTAAAAATTAATTCATTTGCTTCTATAGATTCTTGATTGCTTTGTGCTGTGAACCCACTAAGTTTTTAAGTCTTGACTTTTATTGATCATCTAACACTAATGACATCAGTATTCACTGATAATAGAAGCTACTTTCAAACAAAGCTCTCTCCATCATTCCTCCCCCTTCCTTTGGTTGCTGTGATTACACCATTTACAAATTTGGTCAGTAAAATCAATTCTTACTAAAGTCTCTTTTTATCTATAATTTCCCCAAGAAAGCCATGGAGATAGGAGGCTATTCATTCAGTTCTCGTTCATGTTCTCTCTCTCTCTCCCTCTCCCTCTCCCTCTCCCTCTCCCTCCCTCCCTCTCTCCCTCCCTCCCTCCTTCTTTCCCTCACTGATCAGTCAGGCCTCAGCCTGGAAGAATTTACATGCTTCTCTACATGCACTGGATGGCAGAGGCAGGATAACGTGCTCAAAGAAATTGCATAGCAAACGGCAAGCCTGAGCTACAGAAGAAATTCCTGTAAAGAGACACAATCACAGCACTTGAGAAAATGGAGAAAATACTTAATTCTCCAGAGACACTGAAGTATAGAAAAAAAGAAAAGAACAACAACAAGGAAACAAAAACAGATGATCAGAGCAGGTATACTCAAAAAAAACTGTATTGAATTTTTGTTGGGCAGTGGTGGTGCATGCCTGTAATTCCAGCAATTGGGAGGCAGAAACAGGCAGACTTCGAGGCAAACCTGGTTAACAAAGTGAGTTCCGGGACAAACAGGGTTACACAGAGAAACCCTGTCTCGAGAAAACAAAACAAACAAACAAAAAACAAAAATGAAAAAAAGATCAAAGTAAAGCAAAACAAAACAAAAAAACCAACATAAAAAACAATTGACTTCTTAAAACGATAGGTATTATTGAAATTATGCATAGGTATAGTGTCTTTCAAAAAGAGCAAGCAATTTCCTGGTAAGGAAATGGCATCAATAAGATAATGGGTGATCCTGTCAATATTTGCAACATTAGCTACTGAAGGCTGTAACCTGACACACATAGCTATAGCCAATTCCTCTTGATTTCTGAGTGGACTTAACTACATTAATGAAGTTTGGGTCAACAAAAACTCCCCAAGTTGTATATCCACCAATCTGGATTATTTTTATTCACATGTATGGATTAATAGATGCTGGGGAATTATAAAATCACTCACTTTGCCCATTCAGGACCTATTTCATAATAATGACTCCTGCAGATGATTCCCTTAAACTACAGTGTGTGAGCTAGCTATTGTCTACATTGTTTCACCCTGCAGTGTACACAGCAAACTGTTCCCCCTGTTCAGGTGAAGGGAGAAGTCATGCTCCACATGCAAGTACTTTTCCTTCTACTGCAAAGAACAGTACGTTTCATGTCAAAAACGAGGAATTTTAAAACTGTCATCTGGTACAGCCATTTAATGAACTATGAAGTTTCGAGAGGTCAAAGATGAGACTGGGATCCAGGTGACAACATAATTTGTCTCAGAAACAATTTTCTAAAAAGCGAAAGATGCAGCTGTTCTTAAATTAATCCACAATTTTGTTTGGTTATTTCTTTAAAAAGAAACATGCAAAAATATTGAAAGAATGTGCTTTCATTCACCTAATACATGAGATACCTATTGCAACTTAAGACAAAATTAACTCCAAATGAGTCACCACCAAAACGCTAAATGCCAATAGAAGAACATGTAGAATGTAGGAAACTAAGCCTATCCGCCATTGACACCATGCTACGGGTGTTTCTATACACAGGTCCCTGCTCCAATTGTTTGTAAATATTCAGGCCAAATAGTGAAGGTCTTCAGATGCCACCGCTGGGTCCAGAAGCGGGTGAAACCACGAGGTATTCCCACCGGTGCCTGCCTCTAAGCTGCAGGTTCAGACCCAGCCTGCTGTAGGACCCAGCACACCAGCTCCCACTCCTCACCTCTGTGGGAAGAGACGATAACCTCACCATATCGCAACTTGAGAGCTTGCT